>OZ022418.1:31311331-31317547 GCA_963989365.1 Rhimphoctona megacephalus
ATAGAAAACAGCACGTTTAGAAGAATATAGATGAAAAACATGTATAATCCCTGAGCAAAGTTATCAAATAGACAGCCCAAATGAATCGTGAAATCCCAAAGAAAAAAACCTTTATATACTTTGCCGTCCGCAGTAATGTTTGTGGGATATCAATTAATTAATAAAGAGTCAATATAAGCCGCGTCGTTGATTACTGATTGTGAGACCCTGTATTACCAACGACGGGAGAACGAGCGCGCTCGATTCGCTATTTTAATTTCATCAATAATACGTGCGTACACAAAGTATATGTTTCGCTGAGTATCGGTGTTAATATATAAACGTGACTAAGGACTTTTCCTTTAGGAGTTTGACAAACCCGTAAACTGTTCATTTTAGTTGTTGCTTTCGAGACGGAAGACGTCAGATTTTGTTCGGTCGATGTACGGTATTAGTCCTACTTTTCAAATGCATTTTTATTACAAATGTGTTATGTTTTTTGCCAAGCTAGTTCGCTATGGGTTCTCCCGTTTCTCAGATATGACTAAAGTTGTATGAAAAATGTGTTTAACGAGCGAGAATAACAATCTTGATAACAATGTTGATATATATATATATATATATTAGGGTGATTCAAAAAAAAATCGATATTTTTATTTTTCCCGTTCAGTTGCAGACATTGTTAGTACATTATAAAAAAGTAATTTTCCCAAACTTTGGGCATTTAAAAAAAAAATTTAGATAGCTCTCAAGCGACTTTCCGCATTTTTTCTATTTTTCGTTCAAAATCACGACATAAATATTTTGTTTTTTGTTTCCGGAGCCGAAAGTGTTAGTATCTGATAAGAACGTAATCCTCCTAAAGTTTTGAAGCTCTAAATAATTTTGAAAAGCTACCTCAAGCATTTGTTTTGGTATCTTTTTTGTATTTTTCTAGCTCTCAAAATAAAAGGTGTGACTATTTGATGAAAACATGATTTCCTAACAATTTTGAGGCTCTAAGAGAATTTTTATGGCTAGCCCAAGCATTTTTTTCATTTTTCTCAATTTTTAGCTAAAAATCATAGCGAAAAATGCAATAAATTGAATAATTTTGAACGTTGCGTTAAAAAATACGGCTTCTAGTTTACGGCATATAAATGTTCAAAAACTTACGATGTTATTACGAAGATCTCGCAGAACAATAGATCCTCTTCTCGCAGGAAGGATATTTTTTCCAGTGCTCGTTTACCACTTGCAAAATGTACCGTTTCTGATCTTTGTTCTTTGTGATGAGACCGTTAAAATCTTTAATCAGAACAACTGCCCGCTCAGCTGTGTCATTCACAACTTGCATATTTTTAAATGTCATCGTTTGACACGAGGACCCGCGCTGATGCATTCTTTTATGCGGTTGGCCATTTTTGATTTGCACTCGATAGGGAACGGTGCTATCAAAAAATGCCAAGGGAGCAAGTTCCTCAGACAAATACCACAGGTGTCCAGAGAATTTCATTGCTGCCGCTTTTGAAATTTTTTCATCGATGACCTTATTTTCTGATTTTTTTTGCTTGGTTGTTAATCAGCGCCTGAATAAACTTCAAATTCTGAAATGGAGTTTTGATGGCATTCGGAGCATTGAACCACGCTTCTACGTAGAACATCACCAAAAAGATGCAAATTTCTCGTAGGCCATGAATTTCACGGCCCTTGAGAATAAATTGTTTTTGAAAAATAAACATTTTCAAACAATAAATGGCTTTTGACATCCATTTCGCATGATGGTCAGCTCCTGGGGCTTTGAATTTAATGCCATGTGGTGGAATACCGTTCAAAAAAATCAAGCACAGCTCTAGAAATTCTCTGTAATCATCTTTGGGATGAAATTCCTGGTGGAATAAAGGTGGAATAAAGCGGGATCGTCGAAATAACATCGTAAGTTTTTGAACATTTATATGCCATAGATTAGAAGCAGTATTTTTCAACGCATCGTTCAAAATTATTCACTTAATTGCATTTTTCGTTATGATTTTTAGCTAAAAATTGAGAAAAATGAAAAAAATGCTTGGGCTAGCCTTAAAAATTTTCTTAGAGCCTCAAAATTTTTAGGAAATCATGTTTTCATCAAATACTCGCACCTTTTGTTTTGAGAGCCAGAAAAATACAAAAAAGATACCAAAACAAGTGCTTGAGGCAGCTTTTCAAAATTATTTAGAGCTTCAAAACTTTAGGAGGATTACGTTCTTATCAGATACTAATACTTTCCGCTCCGGAAACAAAAAACAAAATTTTTATGTCGTGATATTTAACGAAAAATAGAAAAAATACGGAAAGGTTGCTTGGGCGCTATCTAAAAATTTTTTTAAAATGCCCAAAGTTTGGGAAAATTACTTTTTTATGATGTACTAACAATTTCTGCAACTGAACGAGAAAAATAAAAATATCGATTTTTTAAAAATCACCCTAATATGTGTGTGTGTGTGTGTGTGTGTGTGTGTGTGTGTACGATGAAAGCCAATGATGACTAACCGCATCTGGAACGTAGAACGAGGCGACTGGCCTCGACGAGAAAACGTTCGACGTAGCTCTGGCAACGTTCCCAGTGATGAACAGCTAGGCTACCGACGTTGCATATAAGGCAAAAGGCGGCGAGTGGGGCGTGTAGGAATAGGGTGAAGAGGCTACCACCGTGACGTAGATCCCTCAACGTCGATGGTGTTTCCTGGGGTGACATGAGTACCATAAGCGGCTGACCAAAGTATCGTGGTATTTGCTGGAACACGTAACTGTTGTCCGAGTCAACGACCACGAACAGTGGCTTCCTCGTGAATGGATAAAGATCCCCTGGATAGAGGCAGTGTGGCTCCTTTCCACCGGTAGGCCTCTTTCCGTGTTCGGGATCGCGTTTGCTGCTAGTCGTGACGCCACCGAGGTCGTAACCCACTTGGAAAAAGTAACAAGAAAATCCAGTGGAACCACAGAGTTTACGCAAAGCCAGCTGGCTACGAGCGATATTTGTCATTTGCGAAAGGGAGAAGGATCATCAACCAGTCGAATGGAAAGTTGGATGTTGGTATAGAATTTACGGCGGCATTTTATTGCTGGGCCGAAAGATAAGACAAAGTATACGGAAACTCGAATTTGATTAGCTAGGACAATCGGGGATTGTTCGGGTCCTAGCTAATTAAGCGGGATTAAGCGGGCAGAAAGACAAATTCCGTAAGGTATGCAACTCACTCTCTTCGGGATGTTTGACCGTAGAGAAGCATCCGTCGGCCGACAGGTAAAGCAAAAGTGCACCGTTAGCTGGCAATTCCTTAAAGCCACTTGCTAGAAAGACCTGAACCTGGCTGTAGGTAGGCTTGTAGAGTAGATACTTGTGCGGATTATCACGACGCGGCATTCCATTCTCCGGTGGATAAGGTCCCGGCCTGAATGGTAATCTACCAGCTGGCGATGCATCGTGCAGATGTGTCGGATCGTCGCGTGGCTCTCGCTCTAATGTCTGGAGCATTCGAAACATGTCTACCGATAATTCGCTGAACTTGACCTGATCGGCGCAATTACCGACGATCAGAATCTCCTGAAGGGTGAGGCACATTGGTGGCGAGCGCTCGATCGGCGGTGATGTTACCGGGCCTAATCGATGTGTCAAAACAACAGGATTCGAGTCGGAGTGCAGCACGCTTACCGCCGATTCGGCCTTTACGAAACCCTTTATCTCATCCAGCACGAGATTCCATTCTACCTGATCCTCCGGCTCGTACGTACTCGCGTAATCAGCGATTTGCGCGTCGAGTTCCTGCACCAACTCTCTCACCAGCTTCATTTTGTTCAAAAGCAGGCATACCACGATGAAGCGTGCGTAATAACGCAATTTCTTTACCATCAGATCGCTACGGTCCTCTTTCGCTGCGCGACTGTAATAAGCGCGGCCTCGTATCGCTGCGTAAAATGAATAAGCTTCGTGAAGATAAGATGTTTCGCTTGTCCGTAAATAATAGTGATAGTACAGTTGACCTATCTTGCTCGCAATCTCCCCGATTTGCCATCTTTTCAGGCCGTACTTCGTGTCCAATATGGCCCTGCAAATTCAGAAAAGCAAATTTTTTTTTCATTTGTCATTGTCACTTGATACGTAGTACTTGAGGATGGGAAGGTTGTACAAGGTCTTGAAAACACGTGGCTAGAGAGTGTGCGTGAAGCGAATGAAGAGACGAAAGACCATTACATTTTTCCCCAACGATGAAAGGGCGAAAAACCAAAGAGAGAGGTTTTTGCTGCTTTAACAGCAGCGGCGGCGGCAGCAGCAGCAGCAGCAGCAACTAACGTTGTCGGATGCTACTTGACTTCCAAGTTTGAAAAGCATATATCGTGACGTTGAAAATCTGTCGGTCCAGCCACCTCCTTCCAACAATTATGACTGCAAGTGAAACTCCTTTGCATCAACTGCTCCGAGCATGGATTACGAGGAACCAGTTTCTCGTAAATAAGAGTAGAAAAATGCTTTGGAAGCAGAAAAAGAACAAGTCGGGGATGTTGTTGCGGATAAACGAAGTGGCGGGGGGAGCAAGTTAACAAGTCTGTTCAACACTGCCACCCCGTGTACCCGAGTTTTTATCATGCGATCGTTATTCGCGCATTGCACGCGAAATATACAAGTGTCGAGAGTTGTTACATAAAGTTGCCTACAGCTTTGTATATAACTAACTTCATCACTCTGGAGGTGCAATTCGGCGAGGATACAAACGACATTATGCGGTAGACTGCTGCCGGCGAATCTTGGCGATGATTATGACCCGTGACACCACCGGCCTATGAACCCTCCGCATGTCCCACCGAAAGGCACTCATTATAAGTTTAAGACGTCGGAGGGATTTCTGGAAAATTGGTTGTCATAACTGCATGGGTTGGGAGGCTGCTTGCTTGGCTGAGTGACGGTAAAGTATGTTTGGTGCGCCAACGAAGAAGAGAAGATACTTTGACTGCGCGCGAGAGAATAAGAAAGCGAAAAAATGAAAAACTTAATAATAAGAAGATTGTCCTACATAGTAGGTAGCAAGTTTGGCGGCTCCTGATGTGTTTGCTAAACACGTTTTCTTATCGGAGGATGTGCGCGACATTAGGCGTTCTCCAAGAGTTCCAAGTAGTTCGAATCAAATTTCATACATAGTGCTTTTGATATCTATATGCGTATATATGGGACATTTCATGCCAAATCGGCCACTTTTGGACTCGACCCCCCTCCCGCCATCGTTTAATTTGGTTGAATTTTTTTTATCTCACTGTACCCAATGAGTGTAACTTTTGTCGATTCGTCTATGTGCAATTAATTTCTTTCAAAGCTTGATTAATATATATATTAATGCTCATAACTTGGTATTTATATTACTAAATTTGCTATGGTGGTCGAATGTGGTAAATAAATTAATAAATATACTTTGCGTGTTTATAATCGAATAAATTCGTTCGTTTATTTCTTATAACTGAAACAGTTTCGTACAACAAACAAAAAATTGTATTTTTTCATGTGGTTGATTATTCGATATTTCTCAATTTCACTCAGAAACTGAAATGAAAAACAATTCAAAATTTCGAAATAAATAGAACGAAACATTCACCCACAATAGAACCGACGGCAAAAATCCTTAAGTTTATCAAAGTTTTTTTTATCAAATCGGAAAAAGTATCGAAGACGATATTTTCTTTTTTCAAAGATCCATGTAAAAACGATAATTTTGAAAAAAAATCCCACATTTCATGCATTTTTGACAAAGTTATGAGCTTTAGAAAAAAAATAATCAAGTTTTGAAAGAAATTCATTTAACAAAAGGAATCGGTGAAAAGATTTGAACAAAATCAAGAAAGCTCCTTCATTGGGTATAATAACACAAAAAAATTTCAGCCAAATCGAAGGGGATCGAGTCCAAAAGTTACCGATTTGGTATGGAACGCCCCCTATGTATATGCAGAAAAAAGGGGAGTCATCTTCCAATCAGCTATCTCGTCTCTCTCTTATTTGCAATAAGGACAAGGACACTAGTTTGGTCAGATTTCAAGTGTCCTAGACGCCACAGCCGGCGGGCAAACGCGCGACATGTTTCCATCCCTTTCTGCTATCCCTTTGGACGGCGCTCTCTCTCTCTCTCGTTCTCTCTCTCTCTCTCTCTCTCTCTCTCTCTCTCTCTCTCTCTCTTCCTGCGCTACGTGCAACGCAACGAGAGGTAGAGGGAGGTATGATTGCAATAGGGTCTGTCT
>OZ022418.1:31317747-31345376 GCA_963989365.1 Rhimphoctona megacephalus
CATGGATGAAGTGGTTCGTCAGAAGTAGGGCGAGCTTTTCTAAAAGCCACGAAAGAGTCCATTTGTATTCGAGATGTATGAGTCATTCGACCAAACATTGACCAAAGTTTTTAAGTTGATCTCTCATATGCATTTGATATTTTTTTTTTTTTTTCGAAGCCCTCAATTTGTCCTTCATATCACCTGTTTGAGTTTAGAGCTAAATATAAATTTATTTCAATTGAATGGTTTTCAATCCTCGATAATTAGACGGAAATGCAGACGAACGTAATTGGGGATTGAAAAAATGTGGATTCAGGTATAATTTCAATATGGCACCTCGAATGATGCGTCCCAATCTGAAAGGTTAGGGAGGAGAAAAGCTTAAGATACAAGGACTATCTACTTAGCGGAGTAGCGCTAGTGGTAGAGATTCTATTAGGAGTGAAAACACTTGTTCCATGATTTTACAAAAAGTAGAACACGATCGTAATAGTCGGACGAGTTTGTAGGACTGAATGATGAGAAGCCACGGAGGGGAATAGAGGGAAACTGTTTTCATTTGTACGGAAAATTGTTTGAAGGATAAATAAAAAGTGATTGATTACCTGTGCTGCTGCTGAAATTTCCATAATTTGGTGTATATGTCGAAAGTACGTCCAAAGTATGCTTGCCACTGCTTGTGCCCATACTGGGGTAGGTCGCGTAGACCATTGAACAGCTGCTTGCTCTTCTCGAGCAGGTGGCAGAATTCCAAAACCACTTTTCTCTCGTGGTCGTCCATGCCAGCCATCATGACCATCTTTTTTTCGTGTTTTCAAATTTTTTTTCGTAACAACCGCCTGTCGATTGACGGCTAAATTATCGCCACGTCGTTTTGTGTCGGCGATCACCGCCGCCACCACCAACACCACCGCCACCACCGCCACCACCACCACCACCACCACGAGCACGATCACCGCCACCCTCCTGATCGAGTTTAGCCACCTCGTCGTGGCGAACACGATCCTCCAGTTCTTCGTGGTGACCGCCGTCTTTTCCGCGACCACAGCCACTTTTTCTTTGTTTGTTCTGTCTTCAATCACTTCAGCCACTCCTATGCAGGACGAGAAAATGATATAGATGCCCTATGGAAATTGATTCAGGATGCACCAGGTTTTTCGTGACTATCGTAGATAGCCTCGTTTTTCCGGTGATCTGTTTTTATAGATGACTGGACGATTGAAATGATGCTGATTACATTTAGTCCATACTTGAGACGCGGTGACGGTGGCCAACACGGGAAAGTCCTGCAGCGACGAACAATACGAAAATCTCTCAGTAGCACTAAAAATCCTCCACACTTTTCGACTCGGTGGAATCCGAGTCAGTAAGCGTTTGAAAAATCAAAAAATATACGACGACAACGACGACGAGGCGGAGTTTGGACAGGGTAAGAACAATGGAGAGAAGGCTACGGTCGCGACGGGCCAACGCGACACCGAATTATAACGGCGCCAAACGAGACGAGGGCCCCTCTCGTCGTCGTGTGACGAGAAACGATGACGCCGACAATGCCATGAAAGCATATAATCAATACCGCCAACCACCACCAACCACCACCAGTCACCAGCAGCGGCGGCAGCACCACCGACGTACACCCTCCTCAATGATGCTTGCCAATTCGTCGGTTGGCTACGCGTATGCACAAGGGCAGGGGTCAGGTTAGGCGTGAATATATATATACGTACATGAATGACATGGACCCGCGGTGTGTTTGCGGCATCAGCTAGCAGGGAATGACTGATCCATTACCGCTCTGTTGGTAAACGTTTGGGGGTGAAAAATCCAACGGTCGATATTTTTACGCAGGGGGATGATAGCGTTTCGCCGACCTAAATCCGGGTGGTAAATAGCCGGAGGACTTGATTATCAACTGTGAGCTATGTGCAAGACCTCGACCGCTGGAAACATCGACGTAAGGATACATTCTAAAAGTATAACTACAACCACTGTAGATTGTGAACTTAGTTATTGCATAAATAATAAACGAATTTAGACCAAGTCAAACTTGACCCAAAGAAACCCAAACGAAAATCTTTGCATCGTCTAATACCCTAACGGATCAGCGAGTCCCTAAAAAACTCTCAAAAAAGTCCTATTTGGGACTCGCGGGACTTGAGTGACCCCAAATTGAGTTCCCAATAGGACTTCTTTCCCCTCACTCGGTGTAAACCGGACGTGACGCCACCAGTCCCAAATAGGGACTTTTTTTAGGGATGAGAACTCAAAAAAGTCCCTATTTGAGACTCCGAGCCCCAATTTGGCACTTTTTCGAGCGAGGCAACCGGAATAAGCGATTCCTTATTTGTATACCTATTTGTATTCTGTACGAGACCGTCCTTTCAGACGGTCACAGAGTGTTACGTCTCCGGCAATATATGCCCACCTGGCGGATCATGCGTGCTTGCGACAACGCTTGACTTTGCGCCACGCTGTGGCCGAAGCGAGAAGCAAAGAAAAAGTTCCAAATTGAGACTCCGAGTCCCAGTTTGGGACTCATGACGCCACGTCCCGTTCACACCGAGCGAGATGAAAAAAGTCCCATTTGGGGTCACGATTGTCGACTTGAGTCCCGAGACTCAAATGGGACTTTTTTGGGACTCGTTGATCCGTTGGGGTACTTGCACGTTTGAAATAAATCTTCAATTCCTAGGAGTTCGGGAGGATTTTTGAATTCATAGTCGGGGTATCAACGGTTTTTTTTTAAATCCGATTGTAGATTATAACTTCATAAGAGTTGTTTTCTCCTCACCAGCTTGCTGGCACGCGCATGCAGTTTAGCCGCAAGGGTCGGTTTTCCGAATGACGAAAACGACCGGGAGGACCAGTAACGAATTTAGCAAAGCGGAGAATTGGTTGAGAGCATGAAAGGAGAGGGTTGCTTCGAGACTCAGGTCCCGGGACCTGGGTAGTTTCGTTCCTTTCTCTCACACCCCCGTAGGTGTACACCATATAATTCGCTACTTGGCTGCCACCGGCGGCCGAGATTAATTAACGAGATAAGCTGAGCTCTGGTTGCAGTAACGAGAAGAGCAACCTATAGTAAATTCGGGCACAGCTAGCAGGCTATATTTTGGGTAGCAATGGAGTGGAATAAGGGGTTGGGACGACACCGTATACAGAACCAAGTTACCAATATTTTCTCCATATATGGGTCTATATTTCGGACGGCAGAATCTTGCAATTGTTCAACGATCTCAATGATGGATTTCAAAAGAATTATTCCTTCAATTATCACTGCCGTATTACGCTCTTGGATCGAATCTTTTGCCGTCGAATCATTTAACAAACAAATTTCTGAAATCCGCAGTATGACAGGTAGGATGAAGGTAGACCGGGAGCAGATTTAGTAAATATATAATAACGGAGCCCTAATTAGTCTTGGTATGTCCAATGCCGATGATAAGTTTGGGTAATTGAGTCTCTTAGCTGGCTACACATCCAATAACCCCTTTTTGTCTCGGGCAACCCCATTTTCCTCCTATTCAAAATAGTCCGGTTCTCTTCTAGTATCGACGCTTCACCTCATCTACAAGTCAATTGTGTTTCTCGCGTGCCACGAGCTCGTGAGCCATTCCCAGGTGTGTACACCTACGTCCTCTGACCATGCCCTTATCTATATACACTTATATTCATATCGTACGGGGCCACGTATGCCTGCAACAACGAGAAGGTGGAACAACCCAAATGCTTGTACGGCCGGACGAGTATCGTTCGGCCGTACAACTCTCGGCAACCCTGTTTGCCATTCTGACTTTAACTCTCTGAACCGTACGGCCGGAGAGGGCCTGCTTGGTATGCAAGTATAATGTGCCGAAACGTGCATATATGAATGCTTATGGAAATCGTGGAGCCGTGGCACGCTCGTTTTCCACTTGCCAGAGGCCCTCACTAGCCAACTTTACTCTCCCCGAAACTCTGAGCCCCCTGCACTTCCGCCATAGAAATAGAGAACTGCCGATTTCTGTACGCATATGTATATCTATTGTATGCATATTAGGCAGGAGGGTGGCTAACGATAACCGATATGGGCCGGTGTAAATTGCAAATTATTTCGGTATTAGTCGTACACGGCTGCTTTATACTTTACGGGCCACACTGATGGACTTGAGAAATTACAACCAAATTGACTCGTCATGTTTTAATCATTTTTATGTAGAATCCGGCTGAATTTTACTCTCGGCCTGCCATATCGACCAACTTGTTTGCTCTCCGTTCAATGGTTTTTTTTTATCTGTATGAATTTCCGATAAAATTTTCTTTCTCGTAATGATAGAGTTATGAAAATGTACTTAGATACTGAACATTTTGGATTTTCGTGGTATTTCGCTATCGAATCATGCAATGGTTTTCGCTAATAAGTTCGATCGAGTGTATTTCGGTGGGAGAATCGGGTGTTAGAATGCTCGGTTATACGTTGATTTACACTGATAGATAAGGCCCGATATACGATCCGATAAATTCGAGCTGCAGGAGAACGCGGTGAGTCAGCCGAACGTGAACGATCGATGGAAAGGGCGAAGGGAGCGGAGTCGGTGAGCGAGCGAGCGATGGAGAGAGAGAGGGAGGGAGAGAGAGAGAGAGAGAGAGAGAGAGAGAGAGAGAGAGAGAGAGAGTCGGGAAGGGAATGTGAATAGCGGCAAGGAGGTGAGTGGGGCTGATTGCGGATCGGTATTGCTGGTGCGGCAGGCGCCGGGTAGCAGCCCAACGGCAACCGTCGAGCGAACCGAGCGATCATATCGGCTCGTTAACTGATATTAATAGCAGGGCGCGGTACGGTTGCACCATGCTGCTATACTCGCAAGTATATATCAACTACATATCGCTATATCATTTCATTTCACCCCTTTCTCAATTCCACTCTCCCTTCTACCCAACACCCCTTCTCCTTTCCCCCGTAACTTGGTATACAGAACCACGTGCCCTAATTGTAACAAATTAAATCACGCCATGTCCATTTTTTTCTATCACAATCTTCCTTTAAATCTTAACAAAAGCTTTGGCTCTTTTATAGCGAATCTTTGAGGGCTGAGTTTAACATCCTTACAATTAAAAAATGTTGATCAAAAATAATGTTTACAACTTCAATTTAGAGGCTGTATGAATGGCTCGAAGAATTCATTTAAGTTGAATCGTTAAATTACAAAAAATTAAAGAATAAATGTGCCAAGTTGCTCTCCAGCTCTTCTTCGAGTTACACTAATTAATCGCAAAAACAACCCTTTCGAACGGAATGTAAAAAATATTATTGAAGAAAAATTGCACCGAAGCTACTAAATATGACGTAATTGGTTTTTTTGACAAGTAAAAAAAAACCAACAAACCAAAGGATAAAGACGCTTCGAAGGCGGTCTTATCAAGCTCAAATCTTTCTGATAATAATGATGGTTTTGTGCAGATTTGGTTACACATATATTATGCATTCGGGTGGTTCGATATTTCTCGAAGAGTTAGTGGTTTCTCTTTGCATTCTCTGTCTCTGCCAAATGATCGTTTTCGTTTGCCCCCACGATATTTCACTACTACGACAAGGGGGGAGAAGGAGCTCAAGGAAGTTGAAATGTGTCACCCGAATAGACTCGTCGTCATGGCATGCGAAATAAACTCTCATAACGTAGCGCTAACCTGTTGCGCTCTGTTCTCTTCGTGACAAGCAGTGATTGCGTTTGTTGGCCACTTGCCTCGAATATCCCTATATCCTGGCCTTTTCCCCTTTCCCCCCTTTACTTTCTTTATTTCCTTTTTCCAGTTTACTTTTTCTTTTTTCCTTCTCTCCCGCGCTTCCTTGCTCGTTTAACAACCGCTCTCTTTGATTCATCGATGTTCACAAATATTCCGAGAGAAACACGCGAGCCAATAAGTACGGAAACATATACAGCCACCACCGAAAAATATATCTCCGTTGATGAAATGAAAGAGAAAAAAAAACAATGTTTTACATCGTACGACAAATAGTGCGGTACAAGATTGATTTCCGTGGCGATCACGTTTGATAATTATTTGTGCGGGAAACTGAGTTTTTCTCTGTCAAGGAATATGAATTTTGTGTCAAACAATGCGCTTACCGTTACGTCCAATAATCCTACATAAATCCTCATGAAATCCCACTTAAACTTGAATTGATTCAAGTCATCAAAAAAATGCTTACTTACTATACTCAAGAAACAAAGTGTATAAATCTCAAATGAGGTCAATTCGTTGGACCATTGAGTGTTTTATTTCATTTGAAGAATGAAAGCCTGCCTCAACACTAGAATGATTTTATCAACTTTTTAATATATTTATATTGCGTTAAATTGTTACAAAAGATACACTGATAGTGAATTATTCCGATATAAATTGAATTGGAAAATATTTGTTTCAGTCTCCCCGAGAATATGTTGTATGATCTTTTGGTAGATTTAATTCATTGTTCGTTATTAATGGAGCATGAGAAATCGTATTCGTATTCGTGACTCCAGTCAAGTGAGAGTTGTTTTTGTTTGTCTCTCTTGATCCATATGTGTAAGTTTGTGCATGCTTCGGTTGAAAAAATGCTTCGGCGTGCGTACTCCGACGTCATCGAAGTTATTCGCCCTTTTGGGTCTTCGTTACTTCCTGCCGAAATGGCCAATACGTTTCTACGTTTGTAGAATCGTTCTTGCGTTAATTTTTCCCATCGCCTTCAACGTCGAATCGATCAGAATTTATTTTATTCATTTTTCGTTTGCATCTTCTCATATCTTAACATGAGAAGCTTTTTTTGTGAGAATTCGCATTTGGTCGATTGTTCATCATTGCGAAATTATAAAATACAATCAAAGGTTTAACAGTAATTATTATCTTTCGGTATTACTCTTGGTATACTTATCGATTACATATATATTGCATACAACACTCGGATTATATTCCAATTTTTATTCTCGAATTTTAGATTTTTATAATACTTTGTTTCATCCGAGATGATCGTTTTTTTTAACAATATATACTATTATTGTCCCCAATTATAATAGTTATATTTTTATTTTTTCGATTCTTTAGTGCTACTTTCATTCTTATTTTTATTACTACTTTATCACCGTCCCAACGCTAATATTATTTTTTCATCTTTATTATGATTGTATATATTAATACCTAATAAATATAATAGTGATTCAAATATTTGTGTGTATGCATACGCACATATAAGGTTTCTTAACCCTCACTAAACATCTTCGTGTGGTAGACGCGACAACCCTCCAACCCCCGTGAATAGGATGGTGAGAGAGGAACGAAGAGAAAGGATGAGCGAGAAAGAGGAGATCCACCCTTGCGTGGATGATCCCGCCTCTAAGGAACTCGAAAGAGCATTCCAGTAGGTGAGAGCGAGATAGGAATAACGGATTCGAGGGGGAGAAATAGGAAGATCCACGGAACAGAATGCACGAGACAGAGGGAGGGAAGGAGGGAGGGAGGGAGGGAGGGGGGGGGGAGAGAGAGAGAGAGAGAGAGAGAGAGAGAGAGAGAGAGAGAGCGTCAACGGGGCGCAGGCTCCGATACAGCCAATCGTCGTACCGCGACTGATAAGGACGCTGCCGAATGTGCGTCCGGTGTCGGGGCCGGTCCACGCGTTCTCTCGTACCCTTAACATCATCATCATCATCTCACCCAGGATTTTGTCGAGTGCTAGAGCCGACGAAGCCACCTCAAAACACGAGGGATAAAGAAGTCCCCGCGCGCGTTCTTGTCGCGTACGCAACTAATTTTTTTGCAATTTTGTGACATTTAATATTTTTTTCCATATTTGTTCCTCGTACTCCTCCGTTTTTTACTGCTCTTTGAACATTTTTTTTCCTTTTCCTTCACGATTCGTTGATTCGAATTTTTCAAGGGTAAGATTAACGATTTTTGTTTACCATTGTGTGCCAGTCACGTTTGTTTTCGTATTATTGACATTGTGCTCCACGATTTTTCGAACTTATTCGTTGCGGCGATGTGGCCATTTTAAAATTGTTCCTTTCTCTTATCTCCCTCGAAGTCCGTTAGCCCAAGTGACAGACGAAAAAAAGTGTTGTTTTTTCCTCCGTCGCTTTCTCGCTGTGTCCTCTTTCTTTAAGAGGTTACCCCACTTGACGAGGACTGGATTGGATATTTAACGGCACCCCGCATTGACGGTGAGCATGTTTTTCTCGGTTTTTCTATTTTTATTTTTATGTTACAACGAGTTTTGTAAACATCAGACGGTTTCAGATTTTTCATGGTGTAATTGTTTGATTATCTATTTATATACATACATATTTACAATTCACTTTCTTATTCAATGACAAAATTCTGGACATCCAATTTTTTGTTTTTAAATATCTATTATTTTGATATCGCATTACTCATTCGCATTTCAAGGAACAAAATAAAAGTTCAACCTTATTTTTTTCATGAATATTTCATTTCTCGCAATTATATGGGCCCTCGAAGAAGTTTTTAATTATCGTGATGGGAGTAGTAGTGAGAAATTTTCAGAATTACCGCAATTCAATATAAGAGCTTGTGAAACGATGTATGAAAAAAGAAACAAATTAAATGTCAATCCCGGTATTAGACAAGAAAGAGTAATTTCATTTTTTGCGGTAAAATAAAAAAATTCTGAATGATTCGATTACTCATTGAGTTTGTTTGCTCGTATTCCTTATTGCTCCCTTGAACCCCTTACGAATTAAGAGGTGAAACACGCGAGTATAATTAACCACCCCTTGGATACCTGCGATATGAATTTTCACCCCTGCTTCCGTCGGCAACTGTGACTTGATGTGGAAGAGGTTTGGAAGGTGTTCTAATGCATAAAAAAATATTATTGTTACCAACTTCACGTGCATGACTTTCAATTTTCTCTAATTTACATTAATTGCAATTTCAATTTTTCCGATCAACGATTCATAATTATATTATATTATATTGTAAATTTTGCAATAGCAATATTTTCTATTGATTTAACTTTATTGAAAATGATTAAACTTGGAAAAAAGCGTCTTCTGCTCGGCATTCATCCATCCATCTACTCGAGTACCGAGTCAACCGCGGTCGATTGACTTGAAAAACTGCCGAAGCCATATATCGATAATGATGAATCCATCGCTGTTGGTTACAAATATTAATATTTCATTCAGTTTACATTAAAATCATGCGGTATATTAATTAGAAATATAAAATAAAAAATTAATAAAGAACATTAATATATTTCATTACCTACATTGCAATAAATATTGAACGAATCATAGGATTTTTATTCGTTAGTGCACGAGTGAGGACATTTAAACTTGTTTATTGCAAAAAAACAAAGTTGCTGCTGTACCAATAATTTTCCACTTACGCACGGTCGTAGGTACTCGAGTCTCCTTTTTTTTCTGTGTCTAAGCTCGACTCGTTTTATCATCACGAGCCGCAAGCGTGTATATATAATTATAGAAAATAAATGCCAGCACTTTCTATGTACAATTAACATAATATATACCAAAAGTATATTTTATATTCAATTGAATAAAATTAATATTTCTACATACGCAAATTTTTTTAATATTATTTTCATCTAGTACATTTTATTTGTACTCGAAAAAATAAGTTACATCAACATAAACTTTGGGTGATGATTTTATCAAACGTGCATTTTTTAGCCGGCTTGATACTTAAATGAAAAAATTAATTACTTGAAAGCTTAATTTCTTTGTAAATTAATAATTCAATATACAAATGTACATCACTGCGTGTTTAATTGATGTCCGTATTCCATATTTAGTCAATTGAATTGTTCAATTTAAAAAAATACTCCAAATGAAATACAACGGTCTGAAAAAAAACTACCAATTTATATACAGCCACCTACGAACATCATTAAAAAAGTTAAGTACATACACGTAACTGTATATATACAGTCATGCTCACTTGAAATGAACTACTGATTTTTTGTCGTTCTCGGGCCCAAATTTATCGAGTCGAAAACGACAAAGTCGTCAATTGTATGAATGAAAAAGTGCAAAACGCAGCGCTGCCAGGTTGATGAAAACTCGATGTTTCGAAAAAATAGGCACCATCAGCGATACGACATTGTAAAGAGTATCCGATGCCATGAAAAAATCCACCCCTGTTATTTTTTGTGCGACAATCTTAGATCGAGTAATACCCCCTTGAAACAAATTTTCGATGATAGCTCAGGAACTAATCAGTCGATTTTAGCGGGATTCCGCGAGCCATCATTTTTTATAATTTCTCTCAATCTGCTGAGCTCGCCTCTTTTGGGATGGCGCTCCGAAGGTTGAGATCTTAGACCTTCCGCAGTTCACTTAAACGTGCCGATCGATTTTTGAAAATGAATCAAGCCGAATTCTATATTGCAAATTATCCCAGATTGTAGCTGATATTTCAAGGAAAAAAAAATACCCCCTGATAGCTCTGGAGAGCCTACGGGAAGGGATTGATTTCGTGCTAAGAAAAAACGATTCGATTTTACCCAACTCGAAGCACGGACGGAATGCGAAAAATTGAATCATTTTTTTCGAAACGTGAAATCAACCCCTTTCCGTATACTCTTCGGGACAATTGGGAGTGCTTTTTTTTTGCAAAAATCGCAAAAACGATTCGATTTTATTCATTTCCAAGCACGGGCTGAATGCGAAAAATCGAGTTGTTTTTTCAAAGTGCGAAATCAATCCCTTCCCGTACGCTCTCCGGGACTATCTCGGATGTTTTTTTCCCCCGTTAAAATGTCAGCTACAATTTGGGATAAGTTGCAATGCCGAATTCAGCTTGGTTCATTCCTTAAAATCGATCGGAATGTTTTAGTGCACTGCTGAACGTCCAAGAGCCTCCTCCACCTGGGGAGCATATCCCGAAAAAGCCGAGTTCTCCAGGTTATAAGGGATTATGAAGAATGGTGTCTTACTAAATCTGGCTGAAATCAAGCAATTAGTTCCTGAGCTATCATAGAAAAACGATTTTTGTTTTAAGGGGGTATAACTCGGACTAGAATTGACCCACAAAAAATAACAGTATGGTGGATTTATCCCGGCATAAGAAACCCTTTTCAATGCCGTATCGTTGATCGTGCTCATTTCTTCGAAACATCAAGTCTTCGATAACCTGGAAACGTTGCGTTTAGCACGTCTTCATTAATTCGGCTGCCAATCGGTCAGATCGCATCTGATCGAAACGAGACTAGACTTATACGAAAGCTGATAAAAGTTGCTATAATTGACGACTTTGCTGTTTTCGAATCGGTCAATTTGCGCACGAGATCGATCAAAAATCAATCGTTGTGTTTTAAGTGACCATGACTGTATATATATATGTATATATATAAATAACTTGTGTTAAACAATACGTAAGGATAGAGAAACTCAAAAAAAAATACTTTCGTACTAAGCAAATATACATTACAATGAAAATATCTACAAATATTGGAAACTATAAAGAGATTTTTGTTTGGGTTTGTTTAAAATGACATTTACATCCGATACCTTTGAATCATTACTCAATACCAAAAAGGTCGCGTAACTTGGACAATTAAAAATAACCTGAAGCATATTGTTTTGGGCCTACGTATAGACTAATGTGAAAAAGACTGAAAGCAGATAATATGAAAGCACAGAGCTCGGGCCCTTGTGACTCGATATAACTAATACATATACATATATTTATCATACTTCTATCATACACATATATACATCCATCTATACAGTGAATTCGTATACGTATATATGTGTCTCATATGCGCGTACACACACATACACATACGCGCGCGCGCGCGTGTGTGTGTGTAGAGAGAGAGAGAGAGAGAGAGAGAGAGAGAGAGAGAGAGAGAGAGAGAGAGAGAGAGAAGGAACGTTAGGTTAGATGAGAGGTAGGCGCAGAGGGGTTTCCGGCGAGAGTTAACAGAGTAACAGAGTGATGTAATGAGGCCCGGAAGCAGACAATTTGCTGACCGTACGGCGGCAGCAGCTCAGTTGCGCGAGAGCTCGAGAGAGACGCAACCTGCCTGGCTTCAACTCGGTTTAAACACGTTATTTACGTATTTGTTCATTTTACGTATTCTGAAACCGACTTTCATCTCCTTTTCAAACCTCATTTACCGCGAACATTTTTTCGGCGTGGTAGGAGGTGTAAACTCGAAGAGGGTTCGTTCGGACCCCCGGGGCCACCGCTTACGGGCCCTTTTCCGGATATCATTGTGATACCAATTTTCCGGTTCTACTCAGTCTTCGCGTGATTTTCAACCCTTTCGGTGATTTCATCCCTCGAGGTGTTGCAGAGATGTTGCTTCTTTCGGCCTTGAATTTTTCTACCCGGGTGCTTTGTCGGTTTTAAAGACGAAACGGAAGACCTTAAAAATCATAATTTCCATATCTCAAAACTCAGGGGTGGTTATTCGGTTGATAGTTTTCGGACACTAGCCATTATTTTTGTCAACCTTGATAAGACGATTTACGATTTTTCTGCACATTTTTCCGTAGGACTTTTTCACGTTTGTATCGTATCGTCTCCTATCCATCCTCCCCCTCCTGCCCCATCGAACAAGCGATGGATGATTTCGTTTCAAGATTCCGGTTGAGGTATTAAGTGAATCCAAAAAAGTGAACCAGGGACTTGTTGATTTCTGTGCATCGTGCGCTTCGAATGACGTAGGATTATGTTTTTTTCTGTTTCGAGTATTATTTCGAGTATTTGCCTATGTTCTTTTTGTTTACGAGGAACGTGGGAGGGAGTAAAATCGCTATAGGACGCTTTTTGAGATGTTAAGCAATTCAAAACGATATTCAATTGTGCGAGTAAAAAAGAAAAAAACAATAATTCTGTACATTGTTCCCACTTTTAATATGCTCTCAGACTTAACTAGCTATTCTTCATTTGAAATGAAACAAAAGTACGATGTCTCATTCCACCTCTCATTTAAAGTTTTCTCTGAATTCTAGAGATGCGTCTAGATTAATACAAAATTGCGACAAATACAACATTTCGGAAACATTCATGCGTGTGTACAAATATTGTGGTGCGATTTTTGTTTTTCACCGAAAGCTGTATTCGCAGCAATTTTTTATTTTTTATTATTAATTTAGACGCATATTGGAATTCCAATTTTTCTTCCCAAATAAACCTGAACAGTAAGAATCGCTATAAAAAGAAAAATAAAAGAAAAAAGATATTAGCACCGGAAAAGAGAAGGCTCAACCAAAAAATCTTAAAAAAATTATCAATTTTAATTCGGCGAGTTTTGTCTATATAGAAGAAAATGGATTTTCGATGCTGTCGTTGAATGAAATAATAGTTGGAATATAATTTTTAAAATTGTTGCAATTATTTATAATCTCGATAAATTGTTATTGTAATCGTCTTGTTTCGAGTAAGAATTTAATCATTGAATTTTTGTTGTTTGTACAAATAATTTGGAAAATGGATTTTAGGGGGATTTTGGTGATGTACGACAGCGCTAGCTGCTCGTACACGGGGGCGCTCGACTTGAAGGGTGCATCTTCCGGGAGTAACAATACCGGGGCTGGGGGAGGGGCCTCAGGTGGAACAGGTGGAAGCGGCGGCGGCGGCGGCGGCGGTTCAGTCGTTTCCGTAAGCACGTGCGGTGTAAAACAAGAAAATTGGCCGTATCGTGGCCTCGCCTGTGGCAGCACGTTTCAGCAGCTCAAACAGAGCGTCGAAAAAGCTAAACAAGCTCTCGTCGATCGCGGTGGTTATCTCTCCGGTGCTTTCTCACCCCCACCCCGTGCTAATCCTTCCGCCATTTCGCCCGGTACAGCAGTATCCATCACCGCCGGTGAGTCTTTCAATTATATTTCACATCTCTTGAACTGTATATTCACGCAGGTAGGTAGAGAAACATTATTTAAATCTCGATACGCATTACTATATATAATCAAAATATTTTCATTGCCTCGTCCAAATTTCTAATACTAGGAGCATTTTTTTACAATCTCACGAGTAAACCTAATATTGCAATTTTATTTTTAATGTTTAAAAAACAAATTTTATATTCTTAAAAACGTTCTAATATTGCAAAAAAACATCGTAAAAATAGGGTGGGAGTAAGATTTTCGAATGGTTAAAACTTCGAACGACTAAAACTGCGAATTTTTAAATTCACAGTTTAATTCAATAAATTTAATAAATAATTTAATAAATAATATTTAAATTTAATAAATTTAATAAATAAGTTTAATTTAATAAAAAACAGATTAATTCTACTATAGCCTTTATGCTGGAAATAAAAAAATGAGAAATTAAAGAGTTCGAAGTACATTTACGTCAAAAACAATATATAACAGTAGCCCAAATAACGAAGGCTGGAATAGCGATTTTACAAAATTTCGACTATTACGCATTCGAGTCGTCAAATACTGAAATCGACAATATTATGAATATTCACAATTTCAAATATATTTTAACGAAAGACAAAGTATTAATGTGGTCAAAATAGCGAAACACCAAAAAGTCGAACGGTCGAACTGGCGAGAGCCTCTGGGCTGTAAAGTATTGCTTGTCATTCTTCGTGCTTCACAACGTTCGCTATTCTGTACTTCTAATTTTTAGTCATTCGAAAAATTCACTTTCGAATTATTCATACTATATATTTTGGTCTCTCAATAAAAGAATTGCTATCCATTTCGAATTTAGAAAATATAAACTTCTTACATTAGGACAATCTATATTATCTGCATTTGAAGTATAGACAGTCTGAATATATATTTTCGAATAAATACGCGATCAAAGAAAAAATATTATATCAAATACGCATTCAACTTAATATGCTATCGAAAATATAAACTTCGAAATTCTTATTTTTCGTTAATCGAATGTTACGAATACTAAAATTTCGAAATATTAACCGTTCTACAATTTGGTTATTCTACATATTAATCCCCACCCTAAAAATAGTTTCGCTTTGAAGAAATTAAGAGTCGCGGTAGCGACTTGAGACAAGTACATTTACAAGCGAGTGCTACAAGACACTTTTACAGGAAGAACCACGATTCTACTTGTTTTCGAAAATTGTTTCTTTAATATTTACAATATTAAATAACAGCGTTTTGGAGGATTATTCAAGTTCACGTATTTTTTTTTTCTTTCGATCGCGACTAATTAGAACCTCGTAGCTTAAAGCGTATTGATAATGTTAATTTTTTTTATAATTGCTGGTCCGGGACATTCAGCATTTTTTTGCACACATTTTTGATGCTCAACTGTTTTTTTCGCAGCTGCGGTCTAGTGATACTAGTGATATTGGTAAAAATTCTGGTAACATTCGATCGATCGTGCATATGACAGTTGACCAATATTCTTTCTTAACAGTCGTGAGGTTATAAAGATCGCGGTCTATTTGAACTTTTGGTTAGAGTGGCGTTTATAGATAGATAGATAGATAGACAAGTAAAGAGTGACTTTTATTATTATTGATAGAAGAGTGATAGTGGGAAAATAAAGTCTGATAATAAACTATTGAACAGTGCCTAAATAAATAATTTTATTTATTAAACCTAGCCCCTACAATTTTTTTCCGAACGTAAATTCTACAACGGAATCGAAAACGATCCCTTTTATCTTTTACCATAAAATGTTCCTCGAATGCAATAAATAAGGTTTATTTAGAGACCATTCTCTTCGTTTTTTTGATAACTAAGGGAATGGTGTATGATAAACTAGTATTCGGTGAATATTTAATATCTTTGTCGTGAGGTTATAAAGATCGCGGTCAGTTTTAAATTTTGATTAAAGTGACTTTTATATACAGTGGCGTGTAAAAGTTTCGGGCCATCCTATTTTTTATGCACATTGAACAGAAATATGGTGGTGGGGGAAAAACAAACGAGTAATGATAACATGTAATCACTTATATTTCGAAACAATAGGTTGTATACATTGATATCGATCTTAAATCATTAATTGTTCAACAATTTTTTATGACTGGCTGTGCAAAAGTATTGGGCCGCGTACTTTTGGGTATGAAAAAAATAACAAAATACTTTATAAATAAGGAAGCATGTCTTGGTCTTCTCCACTCGACTCAATACTTTGTTGTCATGCCTTTAGCAGCGATGACTGCAGCGCACCGACGAGGCATAGACCCAATTAGTTGTTTGATTCGTTCTTGTGGCAATTTTTCCCATTCACTTCGCAAATGGTTCCACAATTCCGTTTTGTTGGAGTAATTTTTCGTTCCAACACGATGCTTGAGGTCTTGCCACAGGTGTTCAATAGGATATAAATCCGGTGACTGCGATGGCCAGTCAAGAAGGCGGATTTTCCGGCTTTGAATAAAATTTTTAACAAGACGCGAAGCGTGTTTCGGATCATTATGGTGTTGAAAAACCCAACCACGTGGCAAATTTTTCATTGCAAATGGGAGCATATGATCTTGTAGTATGTCCCTGTACATTGCAGAGTCCATACTGCCATGAATTTCCACGAGCGGATCAACGCCATTATCAGAAAATGCTCCCCAAACTTTAATGTTTCCGCCACCGTGTTTTACGGTAGGAATTTGGTACCTTACATTATATCTGGTACCTGCTGGACGTCTTACGTACTTCCGACCATCACTTTCGAATAATTTAAATTTCGATTTATCGGAAAAAGTACTTTCCGCCAATCTGATACCGTCCAGCGCTGATATTTTTTCGCAAAGTCTAATCTAGCCTTCTCATTCTTTTTGCTAATCAATGGTTTTTTTACACCAACACGTCCAATCAGCCCCGCAGCTTTGAGACGTCGAGATACCGTACTCCGACTAACATCAGCTAGATTTTCACTTCGCAATTCCCGGGAAACATCTGCAGCACTTTTTCGTGGATCTACAATGCACTTCCTTTTTATAATTTTGTCGACGCGACTCAAAGTTTTTCGCGGTCTACCGCTCCGATTTTTGTCACACAGTGAGTTTGTTAATTTATATTCAGTAATTATATGATTAACGGTACTTTTGCCAATAGATAAAGTCTCCGCAACATCACGAGAACTTTTTCCTTCTGACGAAAGTTTTAACACGATTTCACGAAGCTGAATATTCGTGTGTTTCGGCATTGTGGCAGAAAGGAGACTGATTTTCCATTGTAGGACATGTTTTGAAACTTATGAAGAAAAAATTGTAAACAAGCAGTGCATACGAAGCCGCGGCGATATAGTGGCCCGATACTTTTGCACACTGACCAAAGTCATTCCACGTAGCACACGAAAAATACGCCATAATTAAATATAATATACGACGTCGTTACCTTCATTCTAACTCTCTTGAATATTTTGAACAATGAACGAGTGGAGAAATAAAATATTTTATCAATTAACTGGAAAAAATAGGGTGGCCCGAAACTTTTGCACGCCACTTTATATAGAAGAGTGATAGTGCAAAAATAAAGTTTAAATCAATAAATAAACTTTTGGACAGTGTCTAAATAAATCATTTTTTTTGTTAACCCTAGCTCCAACAATCCATGTTTCCGAACGTAAACTCTAGAACGGAGTCGAAAACGGTGCCTCTTCTCTTTTATCATAGAATGTTCCTCGAATGCAATAATAAAGTTTATTTAGAAACCATTCTCTTTGTTTTTTTTTTTTTTTTTGATAACTAAGAGAATGGGGTATGATAAACTCGTATTCGGTGAATATTTGATATCTTTGAACAGTCGTGAGGTTGTAAAGATCGCGGTCACTTTCAGTTTTGGTTACATTTTATATATATAGTAACTTTTATATATATAGATATATATATATATATAACTTTTATATATATAGATAGAAGAGTGATAGTGCAAAAATAAAATGTAATTTAATAAATAAACTGGCAAGAGTACGATTTCCGCGGTGTCAAAATTTGATGACGGATATTGGGTCCTCGAGTCAAAATAAAACGAAAATGAAGAGTAACAAAATTTGATATCTCGAACGGTTTTCGAAATATCGATATATTTTTGAAGAAATTTTTTTGAAATGATAAGCGTTATTCGTGTGATCTCTAATTAACGTATTACTATCACAAAGTTACTTTATTTAGGATTCTTTAATAATTTTGTATGAATATTCTTGACACCAAAACTAACAATTTTCTCCTATGAAGAAAAATTTGCTGACGTCAAGAATTTGAGATATTCAATTTCCAATTTTTAACTTTTCCCATCTAAACGCGTGTAAATTTAAGTCGCGTATCGTTTATGAGTTGCAAAAAAATGTGGTTAGGATTTTTCTTTAAAAATTTCGGCTCATGGCCTTTCTGGCTATCTGCAAGAAAAATCTTAAATACATTTTTTTTTGCAACTCGATTTTTGCAACTTTTTAATGAAATGCGACTTTAATTTACACGCGTTTAGATGGAGAAAAAAAAAATTGCAAATTAAATATCTCAAATCCTAAACGTCAGAAAATTTTCCTTCATAGGAGAAAACCGTTAGTTTTGGTGCCAAGAACGTTTATGCAAAATTTTGCAAGGACCCAAAATGAAGTCGTTTTGTGATAGTAATACCTTAAGTGCACGCATTATTCAAATATGGTAAAGATCACAATTCGAATTTAAACAGGGTTACATGGAGGTTTTCAAGTTTTCCATGGGGTAATACATGTTTTTTCTAATTTATAGGAAATTACGGATCAATATTTTTTAATACAAAAAGTAGGGTGCATTGCAAGCTATATGACTAGATTTTTGCCTATTCATCTTTTTTTTATTGGATGCCTTTCAAGCATGATGAAAATCGAAATTCGACCTTTAAGGGGGTGAAACGGGAGTTTCAAAGTTTAAGCATAAAATTGTGAAACGGTTGTTCTGAGGACATCACCCCAATTGACCCGTATATCATACTATAAAAACAGTATAATGACCACGTGGAAATAGTAGAGTGGGTTTGGGTTATCATTGGGTTGTTGTTTGAATAGTTGGACATGTGGAAATAGTAGGGTGGGTTCAATGTTCATATCTCCTTCAGGGAGCCGAAACGGCAAAATCGTTATTCTTGAAATTGTTTTATTTTAGTCGAAATATTCAGAATCAATCGCCAAATCTTGGCGCCCCGGAAATCGTACTCTCCCCAATAAACTTTTGAACAGTGCCTTAATAAATAATTTTTTTTATTAACCCTAGCCCCAACAATTCATTTTTCTGAACGTAAACTCTAGAACGAACAGTGCCTCTTCTCTTTTACAAATATAATGTATTACCAATAAAACTATACTACAAATACTACAAATGAGAGTGTGGCAGCGTTCAAGCTCACGCAGGCTAATGCAATTCTGTATTTTTTTTTTTGAAAGCCCTTGTAGTTCCAAGTCATAGGATTATAATTCGTTGTAATAAAGTATTAATTAGAGCATATGAACATAATTAGAGATTTTATAAGCATAATAAAATCTCACGTACTTGGCCATATATACTTTAGTAGATCTCTATTTATTTATCAACTTTTTGTGAACTCACAACATTTACGAGAATGAAATTATCACCTCTGTACAATTTGACTTAATTTGATAAGATAATGAGAGCGGTTATCTATAAAACTTTGTATGATGAGTTGGTTTTTAGAAAGGATTTTTGTGCGGAGAGATCTTTGTATGAATGACTTTAGACGGGTTTTTGTAAATTTTTGCGGGAATCGGTATTTTAGCGCTGGGTGGTAGGGGGGGGATTATTTAGGGGGTGTAAATGTACTTGTCTCAGCTTTTTTCACAGCATTTATGCTGTTTTTGGCTAGGTTGTATATTTACCAGACAATGTGTCAAATTTATTTGAATAAATAAAGAAAAACATGGAAATTTTGCGGACTAAAAAAATACTATTCGACGGGTCAATTTGTCTTAACGGGAGAAAAAGAGAGAGAGAGAGAGAGAGAGAGAGAGAGAGAGAGAGAGAGGGGGGGGGTAGAGGGGGGAGAGGGTGAGAGAGGGAGAGAGCGGGAGAGAGGGGCGAGAGGGAGGGAGAGGGATGGGGAGGGGGAGGGGGAGAGAGGGCGGGCAGAGACGGAAGGGCGGAAAGAGTAACGGTGTCGTTGTCCTTTGTTGGTTCGCTGACTTAAAAAATGCCCGACACAACGAGATAAGACTGCCGATTTCCGATTTATTTTTAAGATTATGATTTTTTACTATTTTTATCTACCGAAACGTTTTAGTAAAACGTCGAAATTCCGCGAAAAACATTAATTACAGTCAAGGCGTAAATCACCTTATCCGGCAATGCCAGACCATTGTATAGGTGGTATGGATACCCCATGATACCCTTTAATTTGCATTCAACGATTTTTCATTTCAAGTTATATACAGTAAGGTCCACTTTAAACGCAATACTCAATTGGGTGTCAATCCCGGGAGAAAATTAAGCGATTCGAAAGCACCAAAATCGAAACTTGTTGTACGTTGTTATCAGCTTTCGAATGAGCTCTGTCTCGTTTTGATCGGACACAAACTGATCGATTGGCACCTGGGTTCGTGAAAAAATGTGAAACACAAAGTCGCGAGGTTGTCGAAAATTTCGTCCCCAACTAGTGGAACGTCATTAAAAAATGTATCTCTTGTCGTAAAAAAAAACCAATACTGCTATTTTCTGTACAATTCTAGGCAGAGTTATAATAGCCATTCCGGGTTTTAGAATAAAATGAATTACGATGTAAAATGCCGGGTGTATAAGGCGTATAAAATGGGTTAATTAATGGGTATGTCGAGTATATTAATATTAATATTAATATTAATATTATAATATTATTATACATTTAATGTATGAAATACAGTGAATACGCAATTTAACAATTTCTGCGACACCTTACATAGTATATGGAGAATGAAATCGGTAAAGTTTGGCAAGGAACTTGACTACCGGGAGCAGCCATAACCCGCGCCAATATCCTGTCTTTCTTGGTTGGCTATGGAAAATTTGTCAATCTAACTAAATCGCGAAAAGTTCTTGGGCTCGCGCTCACATTTATATATTAGCTATTTTTCTGTATATATATAAAGACAAGTTGGAGAAACGGTCGCCGGTAGACCGTGACCGGCTTTTGCGCCAAACCCAAATTATTATTTATGTCTTTGTACATGGTCATGAGGTCCCCGCGATTTTATGCCCCGGTGCAGTAAAAATGATTTATTTCGATATAAGAAAATTCGACTTCTTCCCGAGTCTCGTAGGAAAAAGAGATTGGAATACATTTTTACCGCAACATCTCATCTAATTTTCATTTAAAATTTTATGTAATTATTTAAAGTCAATTTTGTCAACTATCGAAAAAAAAAATTTCTTCGTATATTGTCAATACAATTCGTGAAAATGATTTACTGGGGGAAACCAATTAAGTTTAGGGAAAATGAAAAATATTTTTCAAATATTTGTATCTAGCTAAGATTTTTTTAAAATATATTAAGACAACTTGTTTTAATTTGGTTTCAAAGATAATGCAGGGTTTTTTCCGTGAACAATTTTCGCGCAGCATCCCTGGGCGAGCTCACCGATTATGGCAAGATGGTGGGTTGATGATGGCGGTCGCGAGAGGTAGAGCGATAGTAGTTATGTACAATGTTCGTGTGATGGTAACCTCGGATGATGAGAGAGGAGTGGTTACAGGGGTTAGCTGGCCGCGTATCCATGACGACAGACCGCCCCGTACGGAACAACCCTCAGGATCCCGGATGCTCCCTTTGCGAACCAATTCTCTCTCTCTCCCGCTCTCCCCTTTCTCCTCTCGTTTTCGCAGCATCTCTTCGCTATCTTCCTTTTCCTCGTTCTAGCAACTATCTCGCTTAACGGGTGTATATCAACCACCCGCACCCGATTATACGTGTGTGTGTGTGTGTGTGTGTGTGTGTGTGTGTGTGTGCGCGCGCGCGCGCGCGCGCGCGTGTGTGTGTGTGTGTGTATTGTGGGGGAAAAGACGGTACGGTTCGGTTCGCTTATATATCTTTAACCGAGCAAAGAAAACAGCACGACGATTCAACGACTACTTTAGACTCTAAGACGAGATTCTTTTTGATTCGTATATTCATATATGTAGTTAATCGAAAAAACTTGATATTGTAAAATTCCCCCAAAAGCTCACTTAATGATAAATTTAATGTTCTTTGTCCGAATGCTGTAAAATATTTGAAGCTTATTAAATGTCGAAAAATAATATCTCTTCTGCTTCTAAAGATTGTTGCGTCGCGATAAGAAATTAAACATTGATGAATCCAGTTTCAATTCGAAACAGAATTATATGAATTACGGTCGTTGTTTTTTTTTTTTTTATCATCACAATGTCGAAAAAAATTGGTTTTTGAATATTTTTATTAGCAGACTTTTTAGCTGACGGATCTCTTTTGAAAGCATTTTTGGAAATTAACTCTCGACAGTTTTTTGACAAATCAAAACTTTGTTCAACTCCCTAAAAACCTCTATAACCTCTATAAGATTATTATGAACGTAACCAATTGACGAAACATTGAATTCTTTCGTAAAAATATGTTCAACGTAATATGTAATAGAGTATACAAGCTCAGTTTGTATCCCTTCCTATACTAGTCTCTGTTTACATTGATAATTGATGTTTGACGAAACGTAATGATCGTTTTTGCCTTCGTGCGTCAGACCTTCTTCCTATTCTCCCTGAGTGTTTAACTTTATGTGGTAGCGAATGACTACCAAGCTGAGCAGTGGGATATTGAACACAATTACAATTAACTAATCTATAAATAATACCGTTTTTACGAAGTCGAATTTACGCATGTAGAAATTTCGACCGTTTCAATTTACAAATGAATTTTTTGTCGAGCATACACTGTCAAATTTTTTTTTTTTAATCACATCAAATTTATTTGATGCAAGTAAATTGATTATTTCTACACGAACAGAATTAAAAAGTAATTTTTACCGTGAAATTCACGGTAAAAATTACCGTGATGCATTTGTATGAAGGGACAAGTTATGAAAACGTATTTATCCGTAAGCGATAAGTTTTTTTTAACTTACGGAATGTAAAATTTCAAATAAATTAAGCTCAATTTTGACGGTTCTTGTACAGTAAAAATTATAGACAGTAAAATTTATGGAACGTACGGTAAAATTTACGGTGCAGCACAGTAAAATTGGCCTGAGTCAACTTAAGAGAAATAAATTCACTATGTGAACAAAACACTTTTTCTTCAATAACAATAACAATAATAATGTCTATTTTGAAAATTTGATTCTGCCTAAGGGAAATAAGAAAGGGAATAAAATCACATTACTATTTTATATTTATGGTTATACTCTTTCTGTCAATAAAAACTCAAAATTTGAGTCGAGTTTTAAAAGACAAAGTATTACCAGGCATGTGCATATACCATATAGACGGCCTGGTCGACCTTCTGATTTTTGATTATGTCAAAAATGAAATCACGACCGGAGTATATAAGAATCCGGCGAACTACCTGCGGGGACACGAGCAAAGAGGCTCATCGCCACTTGTCGGCCAATTCATTGTTCATGCCGAATAAATATCTATATTGATATCGTACCCCTACCATGTCCCCCGCCACTAAGCCATCCTGCCGTGAAACACCCGTAGGAAAATTTTTACTGTGCAGCACGGTAAATTTTACCGTGACGCTCATTTCAAATGTCAAAATAAACATTGAAATAGCTACGACATTTTTTCAAGGAATTTTCTTGAAGACATAAAATAATGAAATGCACGGTAAAATTTTACTTCTATCGTACAGTTCGCATCAAAATTTACTAGAAATTCCGGTAAAAATTATTATTTTAAACAAGATATTTCATTTAAGTTTCGTGAAAATTTGTTTTGCTCAATAATAATTTCGAAAATTGGAGGTTACCCCCTCGTTATTGTTACTGCATGGCAATTTTATAATTTTAATTCTCTCCGTGTAGAGTCTCAAGTCTCACAATCCGAAAATTTTGTTCGATTTTGGCGAAGTACTTGGTACGAATTAAATAAAACTTGCTGGTACTGCTTAAAACCAAACTCGGAAAAAAAAATCAGAATATCACAAATTAAACAATTGCCGTTCACGTGGAAATAGGGTCTCGCTTAACTGCCTGCTGAAAAAAATTAACCATCCGATATAGTTGAATATGTATGGGGCATTCCATTCCAATCCCGACTAGTCCGTGATCCCGACCATTTTTGATTTTGTCGAAATTTTTTATTTTCATGTAAGTAGTGAAAGGAGTTTTTAGATTTTTTTTTTGATTTTTATCTCAACCCGTTTAAAAATAATGAATTTTTCAAAATTTTGCTAGAAATTTTTAAAAATGTTCATAGTTTTTTCAACAACAGAGATATCAAAATAAAATAGTGGGTCATTTTTTTCGTCTTGAATTGTAGTCTCATAAAAAAAATACAAAAAATTATCAAAAGTCAATTTCATATGTTTTTTTTTTAGTTTTAATCCAAAAATATTTTTTTTTTCAAAACTTGGATTGTTTTGATGTTTTTGAAAAAAATCACTATTTTTCTAGACATATTTTTACATGTCTTAAAAAATTCACAGCTTATAATATCCATACCTTCTATTTTTTTGTTATTTTAATCACATGTAAAACAATAGTTTTATTAGTTGTCAATCATGAATTATATTTTTTTATTATTTTTTTCCACTCATAATTTTATTTCTTAAGAAATTATGAATAGAAAAAAAGAATAATAAAATTATTGGAACTGATTTCTAATATGTTTTTTTTCAGTTTTTAACCAAAAATTTTTTTTTCACAACTTGGGCCATTTTGATTTTTTTGAAAAAACTCACCATCTTTCACGATACATTTTTATACGTCTCAAAAAATCCGTAGCTTGTGATATTCATGAATGAGGATTAATAATTGATAATCATTGGTTTACATGTAGCAGAGAATTGGAAAAAAATAGAATTTATGGATATCACAAGCGGCGGATTTTTTTGGACCTGTAAAAATGTGTCGTAAAAGATTGTGCATTTTTTCAGAAAAATCAAAATGGCCCAAGTTGCGAAAAAAAAGTTTGGCTGAAAAATGAAAAAACATGGAAATCAGTTCCAATATTTTTTTATTTTTTTTCTATTTATAATTTCTTAAGGAATGGAATTATGAGTGGAAAAAATAACAAAAAAAATATAATTGAGGATTGACAACTAATAATAATTATTGTTTTATATGTGGTAAAAAATACGATAAAAATAGAAGGTATCACAAGCTGTGAATTTTGAGAGACATGTAAAAATATGTCTAGAAAAATGGTGAATTTTTTCAAAAAAATCAAAAAGGTCTAAGTTTTGATAAAAAAAATATTTTTGGATTAAAATTTAAAAAAACATATGAAATTGACGCTTGATAATTTTTTTGTATTTTTTTTATGAAACTACATTTCAAGACGAAAAAATGACCTAGTATTTTATTTTGATATCTCTGTTGTTGAAAAAGCTATGAGCATTTAAAAAAATTTCGTGCCAAATTTTGAAAAATTCATTATTTTTAAACGAGTTGAGATAAAGGTCTAAAAAAAATTCCTAAAAACTCTTTTCAGTAGTTGCTTGAAAATAAAAAAAATTCGACAAAATCAAAAATGGTCGGGGTCACAGGCTGGTCGGTTTGACATGGAATGCCCCGTATGTAATAGGCACGTGCGACAACATCAGACCTAATATTTTAAGGAAGTTCACGCGAATCTAATGTGAATTGAAACTTTCAACTTTGAGGGTTGGAATTTGGAAATATTATCGAAAAATATACCGTACATCTATCACCGGAATTATTTTCGGATCCACCGTCTAGTTGTCAAGAATACAATTTATGAAAATCACCTAGGCATAGGCCTTATACATATGCCTCTTATAAGAGCCCTAACTTCTCATAAGAGGTTACGGCTCTTATATGTATAAGGCCTATGTCTATGTGATTTTCATAAATTGTTTTCTCGACAACTAAACGGTAGATCCAAAAATAATTCCGGCGATAAATGTATGGTATATTTTTTTATAATATTTCCAAATTTCAACCCTCAAAGTTGGAATTTTCGATTAACATTAGATTCGCGTGAACTTCCTTAATCATCACGGGACATAAAAAAATTCCCGGAGCTTTTTCGTTCCACCTCCCATTATGTACTCCGAAAAGAAGTCAGGTTTTAATTGAAACAGATGAAATCGCTACGTGGATTAATCGGACCTCATAAACGTAGTAGTATTATTAATAAACAGTCTTCGTGTGGCGTTGACTTGAAGTTTGAAAGTAACAGAAAATCGCCAAATCTTGAGTATAGATATACTCGGCTTTGGTCTTGCCTCGGACGTTCAACACTATCTTTTCAATAATTGGCGTCAAGACGCTGTCGCGTCTCTAGATAATTTGAAATAAAAATAAAATAATTAGCCAGTCTGTTTAAGGAGTTTCGGTACAATTCCATTGTTTTCAAGCAAAGCGCCAACTTCACGTAGCAATATTTTGTCGAAAAGAAACAAAAGAAGCCTGTACGTTCGGTCGATGGGGGGAAAACTCACCGTTTTCGTTGATGAATAAGTGAATAATTAATAAACCATGTAGACGAATTATTTAATTTTTGGACACCATAATTGCAATAGTATACTTAGTGGTTTGGCAGTTTTTCAAGTAGTTTTCAACATTTTTTCTCAGTATTCCATTCGTAAAACTGTCGTTCACCAATGACCGTAGGCATCTCACCATGTTAAAAAGTGTTTTTTTTATATATTTAATTACACAAAAACAGTGTAGACGTTCGATTTAAAATTTGGACGGCACATCCAGTATATGTCAAAGAATATACTGTGTAAATTTGAAGTAAATGGTAACATTTTGCCACTTGTCTCGTAACTTCTTAAATGTTTTTTTCTTTCCTTTACATCTTTTTCCTAAATCCCTTTCATTTTTTACCGTAAAACGTGAATTGGACCCAATAACTTGGAATATTCCATGTTAAGGGAGATGTTCGCCGCGTTGAGCAATCGTCTTTTACGCTGATGAACACAGATTTTGATTTCGCAACAGGATGACATCAGACAGATATATATTTCTTTGTACGTGGCTGGAAAGAGGGATGAAAGTGAACGAGAGGGTGGCCACGACGCGTTGATAATTGCCGGTATCGGGTTAACCCGGGGGGTTGGTGCAGGGAAAGGGGACAGAACTCGGAGAGAAGGCAATCCGGCGGAGCCCTTGCGGGCGTCCTTAGACCTTTACGGTTGTCCTTTTTTTTGTATCCCCCTCTGCCCGTCTCCTGGGCGCGTGCTCGCAAATGCGAATAGGGAAACTTGGCGCGCCCCTCAGCTTCCGGTGAATCTCTCCGTATACGTTCCAACTCTATCAGCTACATATTTATAATGGCCTTATTATGTGTGTGTGTATGTTTACGCGCGCGCGCGCGCGTGTGTGTATGTGTGTCGACGATGTGAGTGTAGTGTGCAAGAGAGCGCAGTGTTATGCCGAGAACCCTATTTCCGTTCCCAGCGACCAACGGTTTCTTTAGAGCAACAAACGGATCGAAAATTTTGATGGTGCTATTCGAAAAAAGCGGCCTAGGACTGTGAAAACGTATGCAAAAAGTATCCTTACGGGTCGTGAAATAAAATTGTTTGGACACGCCCCTTGAAACTTGGTGCACCCGTTAATTTAGTTTATAAGTTTTTGAACGACTGATCGCCTCGAACTTGAGTTATTTGCAATA
>OZ022418.1:31345576-31485267 GCA_963989365.1 Rhimphoctona megacephalus
TTACGTGCAACCCTTACTGACACACCCGCATACAATCATTATTCATCCTAACGCCCAAGCCTGATTCATAACACTTTTGTACGGTACATCAACTCCCGCTTCATGGCTGCTGAAGGGTGTGCGTAGAAAGATGGAAGGTTTACCTCAGTTACCAGGCTCGGGAACTGTCTCGTTTATGGACTCAACCGAACCCGGACAACCCTCCGGAAAGTACATGACTCTGCAAGAAATCATGTCCGCATATACAAGCCCTGTAATCTAACTCGATCACTTTCCTCAAATCGTGAGAATAATTTGACGTCATCGAAAAATCGGAATGCCAATTTGAGGGTTGATGTTTCCGTCAGTTTTATTCTTGCATATTTCGACTCCAACCCTCCCTCCCCTCCTCACCCCACCAAAGTCTACACGATTCACGACAGAAAAAATCGAATATTCTTTTATCCTCGCTGGATGCCTCCATCGGCATTTGCGACGAGAAGGCAGTTTCTAGGCTGTACTGTGACTTCCCACGCTCATCGGTCAGGAAGGTCACAACTCGAGTTTCGCGAATTTCCTCACTCGGCATTCCAGAGATGTCGATGTATGCGCTAAAAGGGTCGATAATCTTCATACCCTTTGGGAGTATCCAACATGGGGAATGAAGATCTCCAAGTTGCCTGAAGCCTGCACAGAGATGGCGCTACTCTAATCACCCGTGTGCACACGCTTGGATCCTCGTTCAGGGTGCCTTGGGCAATGTTAAGCTTTTTCGAACTTTAGAAAAGCACTTTGTGACCTTCGTCACAATACGATCCTTGGCGATTCGGCTTAGAGTCGAGAACATCGAATAAGTAATCACGTTATGAAAAAAATAATAAACTCAGTCCCGGACGTATTTGTCATCTTTACGCAGCGCAGCCGTATAATGAATTATAGTTTCGGCAGTCGGCGGGACGATTTCGGTTATAAATAGAGCCCGTAACGGACATGGGAGAAAGTCATTAATGGTTTAATCATACGTAATCATGTATGTTCAATGTTCCCTCAGTGAAGGAGTGATTGGATCTCTTGATCGGACGAGGGTGCTTTTATATTCGTACAACCGTTTTCTCTACTGGCTATCGGGGGGCAGACTTAAAGAGCCAAGAGACCAGTCAAGGGAAAGGGGATAAGGCTAGTTTTTTCTTGGCCCGGGGTCAATATTCTCGACTCACATGAGTCCTTCTAAGCAATAGCTTAACTGTAGATTAGTACCGACGGGAAAAATCCTCATCCGTGTTACGAACAATCTCGGGGCTTGAAGTCTCTCCTCACTCGAGAGACCAATTGGTTTTATGATACTTGGGATAGGTCACGCAAAGATTTCTACTGCCTCCTACCGCCACCTCGCAACGCCGTATTTCAATGACCAAGACGTATAAACAAAATACAGTGTTTACATTTTGTTTATACGTCCTTCGTGTTTATTACTTCAATCGACGTTAAGCCTCTGCAATCAGAAGGAGTGCAAAGCATCGCAGTTCGAGAACGTAGCATCCATTTTAGCAGCTAAAGAGTCTTCGGCACATTAGCATTACCGTTATTAGTTTAAGCAGTAATTGGCATGAATTTTTGGCGTTTGTTAGTTACTCCATTTTTTATCTCTCCGATCTCGGACATTTCCTAATGATTTTCCTTGGTGAGCATTAAGTGGGAAAACGCACTGGTTGGAAAAAAAAGCATTTACGGAAAGTATATAGTCAAGTCCGAAAACTTCACCGAATCGAACGAATCTCCTCCGTATAATTGGGCAAATCAGGCAAACACTTCGGCTCTGAAATGGCCAAAGTGGTCGGCGAATCTTTTGAGGAGTCCAATTAGAGTCCGATCATTCCGCTTCCACACGTTAATCGATGATGTTCACACTCGAGGCAATAAAACACTCATTGCGAACCACGTCCCTCATCCTCTCTTGAAAAGGGTAATCGTCCTTTTTTTGTCTTTTCCGAGGTGAGTAGCTCTAGTCATTGAAATCGGCAAGAACGCGCCATCATCATCGGGGTAGCTATTACCGCAAGGTTTGGACGATAAAGAAGAAGCAGGATAAGAGACAGAGTAGTGGAAAAGATCGCTTCCACATAGAGAATCCTACCACCCTGCAAAAATACGTCACGCACACGGACATGCCGATGTTTGTGGCGTTCGCTTCGGCAGCCGACAAAAAGGCGAGAGAATTTCCTGAAATCTTTTCTAAGGGGCTGATTGCCATCATTATCGTGGAGTGGGTAGGCGAGTGGATGAACGCGTTCTCTCTTTTCTTCTCTTGCTTTCCTCCACTCCTCTTTTATCTCTGGCTTTCTCTCTTACCTACCTTCCTTCTTACTCGCTCGTTTTCGCTCAGCTTGCGGCTCGAACCCTCATCCGTGGGAGAATGGTCGTTGAGGCCGAAGGTAGGCGGGGGAGACTGGAGTGGTGGTGGTGATGGTTTGCGCTCGGCCTAACTGAGGAAAAGTACTTTCGGTGGAAAACAGAGTGAGAAGGTGCATCAGAGGACGCGGAAAAAAATACGGACAAAATAAATTCTACATCCCAAAACATATATGTATATATTCTAAGGGTCGATTGCAACGGAGAAATGAACGACGAAAATGTTACAGTAGAGAAGAAGGGAGATATGGGCCGTTGCTGAGGGGTACTCGAAGGGAGTAGAAAAGAGGGACAGTTTAGAGGGAGGACAATCAGGGGTATTCAGCCACGTTCCCAAGCTTTGAAACCAGAGTACCATATATATATTTATATGGAAATTTTGCACCAGGGAGAGAAAGTGATGGAAATAGTGGGGTTCTCGTAGGTTCTCCTTGTGCAACGGAAGTCGACTACTACTACACTGCTCGAATCGATCGCTATACCCCTGGAACGAGACACCTCGTGCTTTTTTCAGTTGTAAGTTTGAGTGTAAATATACGAATATATGAAGTTTTTTCTACGTTCGTATATACGAATATATCATCTTCATATATACGAATATATGAAGTTTTTTCTACCCATCAAATTGAAATCATCCCGAAATTCCAAGCAAACTTTTTTTACTCTCTAAAATCCTCAAAAATGATTTGAACCGCATGTGGCATAGTCAAATAACCATCGTAATTGTGTTCCGAGTTTGCATCTCGAAAAAAAGAGACTCAAGTATCCGTAATAGGAATTAAGAAGGACAAGAGCATTTCGAGTGACTTTTGCATAATTCGGCATGTTTCTCTATTACGTATTTTAATTTTCTCTCTCGCACCCTTGATACCTATGGTGGTGGTGGGGGTAGCAACCGTGGTGGCTGATCGATGAGTCGCCATGACGACGTTTCCGCCGCCAGTCATCCAACTATACCATCGAAACTCTCCACTGCCCCATCTACGTTTTGTTACCGACCCACCACTCCTTTTCGACCCTCAGCTTCTCCATACATACGCGTGCGCGCGTGCGCTCGTGTGTGTGTGTGTGTGTGTGTGTGTGTGTGTGTGTGTGTGTGTGTGTGTGTCATATATTGAATAGCAGAGGTCAAAAAGGTCGTATTTCGTATTACTTTGTATACTGGAAGACTTATAATCCGCCCTTCTGACCTTCATTCTATATAACAATGCCTCGACACTAAAAGGACTTCATCGGCCACTTTCTGGCTCAATGAAACTGTTGACCACTGCAATCGTCAATCCATACACGCGCTGACTTTTTCCGTATATGTATACATTTTCTTTAGTGGAATATATAAATTTGTATATGTTTAGATGGTTATATATTCATATAAACATACACGAATACGCTATAAGGTCTTTTCAACAACGATTCTCCGACACGTTTTCTTCTTCTTCTCCCTTCCGCCAAGGAAACCCGTAATTGTGAATCGGATATTCGGGCTTTCCGTAATAACTTGGAGAGTCCCGGTTATTCCATTTTTGCCCATCCAATCATATTTTCTTTACTACGTTCTCAAGAAATGAATGCATTTTCTCTAAAAAATTAAACAATTTTTTTAATTCCGTTTATCGTTACCATTCATATTTATCAATCGTACGTATTAAAACATACCAAAATGATAATGGAATGTGAATATATATGATATAACATGCCATGTACTAAGAGGCATTCTATGCCAAGTGAGCCACTTTTGAACCTTTTAGTTTTTTATTTGATTCAACATTTTTTATGTCATAATACATATTCAAAGAACCTCTCTTGATTTTTTTTTTCAGAATTTTTTGTCCATCGGCTGGTCAGATGTGTTTTTGTTTCGAAATTCGATGATTTGTTGTTCAATTGCCGATAACTTTCCGAAGAATAGACCAAATCAAACTTTTTTTTTCAAAATGTTGGTTTTTTACCGCACTTTTTGAAAGAAATAACGAATTAAAAAAAAAAATAATTACCTTCTTCATTTTTATATACTTTGAAAATAAAAATTGATGATTCGAAGATGATTACATATTTTGATTTGTTTCTAAAAATTTTCAAAAAAAACTGACCAAATTAACAACTTTTAGGACCGATTCCATCGTGGACAGACTTCTTGTTATATTTCTTTTTATGTTTTCAATTTTTTTTGCCAATAAATTTAGTCTCATTTCCCCAGAAAAATCATGCAGAATTATAATGTTGTTATTTAAAATATTTTCTGTTTTTATTTTAATTGTAATTAACAGTTATTTTTTTTAAATGTTTATGAAAAAAAAGAAAATTTCGCTAAGAAATTACAACCGACAGAGCAAATTTACTGAAGTGGGATTGAAAAGGAGCCAAAGTAATGGAATTGAACCATAATGACCCGAAAGGAGTATACCAAGAAACAATAACATTTTTTTGTGACAAGAGTGACTTCATATTCGAATAATAATCCGATTTCTAAAAAAATGACCTTCTCTACTTAATAATTTTTAGTAATTAATGTGAATTTACATCAATACGTGAGGGACACCGTGAAACCTCAATGATTAATGGCATCGTTTTGCGGACCGGAACCACCAGATAGGTGTAAAACAGAGATGAAAGCCAGTAATTTTTTGACTGTTTGAAAACTTTACCTAGCTAGAGATTGAGTCAAAAAGTGGCAGTAATAAGGATTTCTCAAAAGAATATTACAGCAACAGAAAAGCAATTTCTTAGTAGTAAAAAAACTGTTGAGTAGATAAATTAATAATTATAATCCGGATTATTATAAATATACAGTAACTATTGTCAAAAAACATAATTCATTGTTCCTTCGTCTATTCTTTTCGGTTTCTTATGATCCCATCTCATCATTTATACCCCACTTCCCTCATTTCCGTTTTCTTACTGCATCCCTTGAATGTAGCTCACAGCCACTTTTTCCTAATATACTACTCTATCGCATTCGCACGAGGGCACAGAGAAACTGTGGAAAGCCTGTACCGATACAGTTGGATATATTTTTATTGAGTTTTAAGTTGGTTAACGCTATCAGAAACTGAGAAAAACTTCCTTCCGCTCAGCGATCGATTCGCGAACCGGCGGTGTAAGTGGTGACCCATCTAAGTATTGGCTTTCTCCAATTCTGCTTGACCTGAGAGATCGTCAAAGTCACACATCAACCACATACCTATCACTGTTGGTTATATAATTTTTTGACAAATAACATCTTTCTTCATGACTATTCAAAGAAATGACGGTTAATCACGATTAGAATAACAAACGGAATATATTATGAATAACGAAATTATAATTCTGAATGATTTTATTGTGGAAATAAGACCAAATTCATTGAAAAAAAAGCAAAAATAAAATTGAAAATATGAAAAGAAATATAAAGCAAAGTCTGCCCACGATGGAACCGGTCTTAAAATCGTTAATTTAGTCAAAGTATTTTTGAGAATTTTTAGAAAAAAATCAAAATATATAATCGTCTTCAAATCCTCAATTTTTATCTTTAAAGTATATACAAATAGAGAAGATAATGATTGATAATTTGTTTGTTATACCTTTCAAAATGTACGGTAAAAACAGATATTTTGACAAAAAAAAGTCTGATTTGGTCAATTTTTCGGAAAGTCATTGGCATTTGAAAAAAAAATCATACCTGACCCGCCGATAGACAAAAAATTGTGAAAAAAATCAAGAGAGGTTCTTTGAATGTGTATTATAACACACACAAATTTAAGCCAAATCATAAAATGGAAGGTTTAAAAGTGGCTCATTTGGCATGGAACGCCCTTATTAACATTTAATCTCATATTATATATATGTATGTATGTATATAGTGTTATTTTTTTTAACTGAACAGCTACAAATGCTTGCGAATTTTAGAAATCTATACTCATATTAGCAAATGAAATTGTATGGTTTTGTAGTGATTTAAATAATCATTTATTGATTAACTATTTGACTTGCGCACGTCGAGTTAACTATGGCTAATCTGTGATTTGTAACGCCTCTCTCTCATCCTGTACTTTAGTTACTTCATTACACGTGTATGTATATACATATATGTTGTATACATATATGTATATAATACTTTGAAGATTGGGGACCGAGAAGTAAGAGAGGGTGAATTTCAATCCTCGATCCCTTTCCCAAAGCAATGTAAACGCTGCCGGCTCTTTTGCCCGTAGGAATACCTCTCTCTCTCTCTCTCTCTCTCTCTCTCTCTCTCTCTCTCTCTCTCTCTCTCTATTTTTGTAATGTTGGCAGTGATAAAAACTGTGAAAAAGCTGAGACAAGTACATTTATGCCCTCCAAATAGTCATTCCAGTTAACCCCCCCCCCCCACCCAGCGCCAAAATACCGATTCCCACCAAAATTTACAAAAAACCCATCTAAGTCGTTCATGTAAAGACCTCCGCACAAAAATCCTTTCTAAAAACCAACTCTTCATACAAAGTTTTATGGGTAACTGCTCTCATTATCTTATCAAATTAAGTCAAATTGTACAGAGGTGATAATTTCATTCTCGTAAATTTTGTGAGTTCACAAAAAGTTGATAAATAAATAAAGATCTACTAAAGTATATATGATCAAGTGCATGGGATTTAATTATGTTTATAAAATCTTCAATTATGTTCATATGCCATTTCTCTAATTAATGCTTTATTACAACGAATTATTATCCTATGACTTGGAACTACAAGGGCTTTAAAAAAAAATACAGAATTGCATTAGCCTGCGTGAGCTTGAACGCTGCCACACTCTCATTTGTAATATTTGTAGTATAGTTTTATTGGTAACAAATTGATAAAAGTTTACTATCGTACGTAGAGCGGATACGCACAGAGTACTTGTCCGGCCCGAAAATTTTTCGACTAGTCAGCTAAAAATATGCTTTTTTGTTCACGGCAAATTTTTCAACCACTCCGAACATTCGGATCTCCTGACGCAGATTTGAATCTTACCCGCCTTGGAATGTAATCAATTGATGACCGCTCTTACATGGCAGGCTTATTCCGTTTTGTAAAATCTGTTGTAGTAAAAACCGGTGTAAAAGTGCGTGTAAATGGTACCGGATTACTTATTTCGGGTGTACAGTACCGTTTAGACGCTCTGTAACTCCAGTTTTCCCCCGGATGTTACAAAACCGGAATAAACGTGCCGTGTAATAACGTGAGATATGCTCCACACGAGTATCAATTCATCGATAACAATTGGTTAAAGGAAAGGAGGATAATTTGGGATACAAAACAATCCGCATATTGTGATTCCAAATTAGCTGTATTTACTTTACTAGTTAAGGCCAAAATGTATGGTAGATTAATGTTGACTTATGTAACAAATTTTATGAAAAATTTTCGGGCCGGACAAGTACTCTGTGCGTATCCGCTCTATGTACGATAGTAAACTTTTATCAATTTGTTACCAATAAAACTATACTACAAATATTACAAATGAGAGTGTGGCAGCGTTCAAGCTCACGCAGGCTAATGCAATTCTGTATTTTTTTTAAAGTCCTTGTAGTTCCAAGTCATAGGATAATGATTCGTTGTAATAAAGCATTAATTAGAGAAATGTCATATGAGCATAATTGGAGATTTTATAAGCATAATAAAATCCCACGTACTTGACCACATATACTTTAGTAGATCTTTATTTATTTATCAACTTTTTGTGAACTCACAACATTTACGAGAATGAAATTATCACCTCTGTACAATTTGACTTAATTTGATAAGATAATGAGAGCGGTTACCCATAAAACTTTGTATGATGAGTTGGTTTTTAGAAAGGATTTTTGTGCGGAGATCTTTGCATGAACGAATTAGACGGGTTTTTGTAAATTTTGGTGGGGATCGGTATTTTGGCGCTGGGTGGTGGGGGGGGGGGGGGTTAACTGGAACGACTTATTGGGGGAGGGGCACTTGTCTCAGCTTTTTTCACAGCGTTTATGCTGTTTTTGGCTAGGATTTGTCGACTTTTTGTATGGAATTCATAGCTTGTTAATTAAACATGTCAATATTGTGTACGTACTCGGGTATGAAATTCATAGCTTGCCAATTAAACATGTCTATATTATGTATGTATCTGAGTGATGCAAAAGGATTGACATGTTTTTCGGCATTGCAGCAAAATATGGTAACATTTTATTAAAAAGTGATTCTCTCAAGAATTGAATCCTGAATAAAAATTTTAGAGGACGCTCAAGCGATTTTTTAATGGTTTCGGCTAAAAATGGATACATGATCGAATTTCGAGCTGGTGTATATTCGGACTAAAAATGCAATGTGAAATATTGATCTAAGAAATGTTCAAGTGAATTCGATCTTCGTAATTAACCGTCAATACTTATAAAATTATTAGATTACTTAAAACGTACTGTAGTTCTGAGAAGATACGACGCATAAAAGAACAACGAACAAGTAAAAACTTGATTTTTTTTTTTAATTTTGTAAAAAAAAATTCCAAAAATATTGCACCGAAACATCCGTGACAACAGATCAACGGATCGGAAAATATTCCATAAAAAAATGATGCCGAAGAAATACTCCAATAGCATCAGAATGCACCGAAAGTTTTTAAATATAAATAATCATAACGAAACGAGATTTTGAAACAAAAAAATATACGTACAAAATTTCAAGAGCTAAAGTTTGATTAGAAAAAATAATTTTGGCCGAAGTACTATGCGAGTTTTTCTTTTATAATATTTATTGATTATGAATTATATCTCATGAGCAATAGATAAAAAAAAAATTGGTGAAGTACTTATGAAATTTTTTTTTCTCAAATCAAATATCTTTTCGCTCAAAATTATTTTGCATCGCCTGATTCCGTTTTGTGTTGCAAGTGCAAATAGAATTTTCATGTATTTAAGATCTCTACCACTCTAGGGTGGTTTAAAACCATATATAATTCAAACCTAGGGTAGTATCATACACCATTCTCTCAGTTATATAAAAAATGAAGAGAATGGTTTCCAAATAAACTTTATTATTGCATGCAAGAGACATTTTATGGTAAAAGAGAAGAGGCACTGTTTTCGACTCATTCGTTCTAGAGTTTACGTTCGGAAAAATGAATTGTTGGGGCTAGGGTCAATAAAAAAAGTTATTTATTAAGGTACTGTTCAAAAGTTTATTTATTAAATTACACTTTATTTTTGCACTATCACTCTTCTATCTATATATATAAAAGTTACTTTAACCAAAACTGAAACTGACCGCGATCTTTATAATCTCACGACTGTTCAAAGATATCAAATATTCACCAAATACGAGTTTATCATACACCATTCTCTTAGTTATCAAAAAAAAAAAAACAAAGAGAATGGTTTCTAAATAAACTTTATTATTGCATTCAAGGAACATTTTATGGTAAAAGAGAAGAGGCACCGTTTTCGACTCCGTTCTAGAGTTTACGTTCGGAAAAATGGATTGTTGGGGCTAGGGTTAATAAAAAAAATTATTTATTTAGACACTGTTCAAAAGTTTATTTATTGATTTAATCTTTATTTTTACAGTATCACTCTTCTACCGATAATATAATAAAAGTCACTTTAACGGGACAGACCTAGTTGGAACGTCAAAAAAAAGGCCTTTTTTCCGATTTTTTTTTGGTCAAACGATAAAATAATTCACAACAAAAGTTCTTCCGTTTAAAAGATACATATGTAATGTATATGTTGCAATTTTTTCAACGCAATACATATCGAAATAAGCTGGTGACCGTCAATTGCCGAGGACGCTGCAAAAAAAAACACGGTTTGCGGTGATCAAGCTCACGCTGCAACGGCTCATCTGAAACAAAAAAAACGGAGGGGATTTTTAGTTAATGATATAATGCTCCAGTTGAACGAAGGGTTTTGAAAAATTTCCATTTTTCACAAAATGGCGGCCGTTAAAAGTCAAAAGTGTTTTTTTGACCAAAATATCAGTTCCATTTTTTGCTATTAAAAATAAAAATAATTATCCAAAAAAAAAATCTTTCGTTCATATGGAGGACTACCATGTATAGAAGAAGTGATATAAATTTCAACCCGATCGGTAAAGCCGTTCTCGAGCTACAGTGATCACCGACTTCAAAAACATGGTTTCGAGAAAAACGCATTTAAAGTCCGCTACCTGCTTACCTATGGCTCAGACACGACGTGCTACAAAGTCTTGTATTTCGGCGAATAATGGTCCGATTTACATTTACCTGGGCGGAAAATGTTCGTAAGAGATTCTACTTTTTGAAAATGAAATAAAAAAAAAATCGATTTTTCGAAAATTCTAACTAGGTCTGTCCCGTTAATGAAAAGTTGAAACCGACCGCGATCTTAATAACCTTACAACAAAGATATTAAATGTTCACCGAATACGCGTTTAAAGTCCTGGTCTCGAATATGTCTAACCAAAAATCAAATTATCTGCTTTCACACCCGCGATTTTTATAACCTTACTTTTTAACCCCACAACTGTCACTAGTGTAACCGCGATCTTTTTTCTAAACACACAGCTATCACTCTTACTTATACATCCTGAAGAAAAGTCATCGGCTGTCACATCAACGAACACAGTCTCGCATATCACCAGAAAATTTCTAGTTATAACTAGTGTCACTAGACAGCAACCGCTAAACGTCAAAAAATGTTTGCGAAAAGTGCCATCTTTTTTGATGATTTGGAACGATGAAATATTAATATTTCCAATATGCGTTAGGCTACAGAGTTCTAAACAGTTAGGATCGAAAGAAATAAAAAAATAAAACATACGTGAACTAGCAACATCTTTTAAAGTTTTGTAATTAATTAAATATCGCCGAAACAATTTTCGAAAACCGTTCGAAACCGCTCTGCTTGATGTAAAGACTCTAGTAGCGACTCGTCTTCGCCATCTTATAGTATACGTAAATGTACTTGTCTCGAGTCGCTACCGCGACTCTAGATGGTTGTATGTCAGTGGACTGCAGGCCTCATGCATTAAATAAAATATCTCTCTCTCTCTCTCTCTCTCTCTCTCTCTCTCTCTCTCTCTCTAAACTATGGAAAGAGCTAGCGTGCATTGGTATTATATCAAATCGAATTCTAATTCACCGTTGAACTTTTTTACTGTTAAGTGTTTAAAAGCTTCTATTTCGAGTACACCGTGGGTATGTAACTTTCAAGAAGTGGTTCGATTTCTGTCGATATGCCCCCGGTGGTGATCATATTTTTTCGTTTCCTCCTATCAACTTTGATTCAGCATTGAAACAGGTTAATGCATTGTCATCTTCGTCTCATACTGAGGGTCCTGATGGTATTCCGAATTTTTCTGTTAGGAATGTTTCGCCATATATTGTTGCTTATTTGTCATCTTCGCCCCGTACTGAGTGTCCTAATGGTATTCCGAATTTTTCTGTTAGATAGATAGATAGATAGATTGATAGATTGTTTATTTTCAATGCACTAGGACTACAGTCCTCTCGCATACAACCACATTTTTACAATTTTTCAAACTTTTCGACAAGATTCTATATAAATCAAACCGAAATATATTACACAACAATCGTACAGAAATAATTTTCATTGAATAACATTATTATAAAATAATAATTAGAAGTAATTATCATTGTATACAAATTACGCAGAAAATTATGTTAATAAAAGCAAAGACTATAATATAGCACTAAATAAAGCCATCAGCAAGTAGACTAGTTATCAGCCCACGAAACGCTCTCTTATCCATTCTTAAACTCTGCTCTGGAAGCTTATTCCACAAATAAACACCAGCAGCACTAAATGCATTACGTTTGTACTTAGTTCTAAAATGTTGAACCATGAAATATCCTGGATTTCTTCTTAACACAATTCTGCCCTCCTTCGCCACTTCGAAAAGTTCTTTTAAATATCGTGGCCTCCTCATATAAAAGACCTCATGCACCATACAGAGCATGAAGTATTTCCTTCGCTCTTCTAATTTTAACCATGCCAACTTTTCCCAAAAAGGAGTGACATGCTCTGACCATCCCACATCGAAGATAAACCTTACACAAGAATTAAGTGCTACACGCAAAAACATATTGTAAACATCTGTCATACCAAAAAGAATACAGCAACAATAATCAATAACTGGCAGAATGAGTATTGATACCAATCGAGCTCGTAAACACCAAGATAAAAACCCTCGGCAACATTTTAGCCTATATAATCTCGAACTTACTCCCTTAACAACGCTTATAACATGATCTCGCCAGTATAATGCATTATCCATCCATACTCCAAGCACTGTTACGAATGTTTCGCCATATATTGTTGCTTATTTGCCTGCAGTGTTCACTGCTGCTATTACATTGTGTCATTTTAGTTATTCCGGGAAACGAGCATTTCTTCGTCCATTGTTAAAATGTAAAATTTCCTCGTCTCCGTCCGACACTCTTTTGATAGCTATCTTATCTCTTTTTTCGAAAAACTTTGCGAGAGTTATTGAAGATCTTATATTGGAATTTCTTGAGAGAAATCATATCTTTGATCCTCCGTCAGTCTGCTTATCGTCAAAGCTCCAGTACTCAGATAGCGCTCATTAGGATTAGTAATGATGTGCGCAGTGCAATCGATCGGGGCCTGTTAACTATTCTCATTTTGTTCGATTTTAGTAAGGCGTTCGACACTATTTTGCATCATCAATTACTGGCAAAACTTAAGTTAGTTGGTTTCTGTGATGAGGCTCTGTACTGTACATTCTCTTATTTTTCAAATTGACCTCAAGTGGTGGTTAACTAGTTAGGAAATTCTTCTAGTTAGCTGTTCATCGCTATGGGAGTTTCGCAAGACTCGGTTATTGGACCATTATTGTTCGCTCTGTTTATAAATGACATCTCTGAAAAACTGTCCATATGATATTTGCGGATCCATATGATTTTTGCGGACGATGCGCAAATTTATTTATCTTGCCCGCCTCACGAATTAAAGAGTGCTCTTATCAAAATTAGTCATGATGGCAATGCTATTTTTGATTTCTCAACTAGAAATGGTTTTAAGTTAAATATAGCCAAGTTGAAAATCTTGAGATTAGGTGGTGCAGCTAGGGTCCACCAAATGACAATTGGATCAATAGCCTTTAGTCACTATTAATAGTGTATCTTTACCGTGTGTTAATAAAATGCGAGATCTCGGAGTGACTTTTTCTTCGAGTTTGCGTGGAATAGTTATGTGGCGGAGATTTCTCGTAAGGTTTATGCGGCTCTTTATAAACTTAAATATCATCTGCATTCGCTACCTATTGATTTGAAGAGTACGCTTATTTCGACATTAAATTTTCCTCACCTTGACTATTGCTGCCTAGTTTTTCATCATTTAACTGAGGAATTAAACTGTAAGCTGCAGTGCTTAATTAATATGTGGATTCACTTCATTTTCAACCTGCATAGAGATGAGCATGTCACGCCATATCGCTTTAGATTAGGTTGGTTGTTTGTAAAACATCGAAGGTAGTATTTTCAAGGTATCCTTGTATACAAAATTTTGAACGAGCACGTTCCTGATTACATTAAAGAACTATTTTGCTTATCTAGGGATAATATCCGTAGATTTCTTAGACTACGCGGTATCACTTTTGTGGTCGAATTGCATCGTACAGTGACTTATCGAAATTCTTTTTCAGTGTCAGCTTGTTATTTCTGGCGTTCGCTGCCATTGACGGTTACTCCTTCCTCATCTTTTGGTCTATTCAGAGTAAGGCTTCATTCATACCTGCTCGAACCTGAACGCTCCTCAGAGTGAGAGTTACTACCATTTTTTTGATTAAATGCAGTTCTGTAATTTAATTTTTTTTTTAATCGTTCAATTTTTAATTTTTGTTCTCTTGTAGTGTGCGCTGCGATCCTTATTATTTCGTATTATATCAATTTTTTTCTTTACCCTGCCATTATATTTTTTTTATTGTTTCTGTGTATACCCTCGTGGGTTTTTACGAGCCCATCCCATCACTTTAACCCCACTTCACTAATTTCCAATTTTTCTTCCATGGAACTTCCATGTTCCTGAGAGACTCTCCTAAGAGTGTTGCCCACGGCCACTCTTTCCTAATGTACTACTGTATCGAATTTGTACGACGGCCAAGGAAAACTGTGAAAAACCCGCCCGATACAGGCGGCTATATTTTTTACTGGGTTTCAATTGATTAGCACAATCAGAAGGTCAGAAAAACTGCCTCCCGCTCAGTGATTAATCAGTCGGTGCATGGCTATGCGGTCACCCAACCAAGTACTGGCCTCACCCGAGGCTGCTTAAAGGCCCCCATTCACTGCTCTGCATGCAGTCCGCCCTGCCCTCCGGCGAGTATTGCCGGATCGTGAAAGCAGTCTGCGCGATATCCAGCAAGGCGCTCGCTGCCTCCTGCCAGAGGTATAATTATATGGATGATGCCGGTCGGCTTCTAGGAAGGTGTGTGAGCATTTCGCTACCTGCACGACGGATTGCATGCAGAACGGTGAATGGGGGCATTAACTTTGGTGATCGCCGGAGCCACACATCGACCGCGCACCCATCGCTGTCGGTTTACTCTACCGTTATATTATTTCTATTGTGCTCCATTTCAATGTTTTGATTTTTTAATTGTTATATTTTTATATGCTTTATTTTGTATTGCGGTATGGCTTTATTGAATTTCATTTTTTTTTTACTGGATTCTATAACATTATCTTATTTTATGATATATGCATGGTTTTCCTGTATTGGCGCCTCTTATGTATACTGATTGGTTTTGGTATTTTTCTTTTTACTTTGTTTATTATTTAATTTTGAATTGATTTTGCATTATTTTTTATTTTTGTATTCTCTGCATTTAAGTAAGACTTAGGCATAATAAAATATATCAAATCAAATCGTTTTCTCTCTCTCTCCCCCTTTCTCTTTCTCTGTCAATTCCGCCCTCTTTCTCTCTATCTTTCATCATGCTTCGCTCCAGCGCTAACAGGGAATTAATATCTCGCGAGTTAGCACCCCACCTTCTCCTCTTCCCGGCTCTTCTCTAGTTTCTCTTTTCATCTCGTACGACTACGTCTGCCACATTCCCATTCCACAGTTCTACCCGGCTAACACCCCATCAGCTAGCCCTCCCCCGCGCCTCCACCCCAACCCCAACTCATCTCGTGCTCGACGGCCCCAAAACGGAAATGAGCGTGCGGATGCCTCCACTCTCTGCTCTACGCCATGCTCACTCTACCACCATTCACTTTATCTTTTTTCTCTTTCTTAGTCTCCCTTTTTCACCCTCTCTTTCTCCCTGATTCTGTTTCTTCTTGGCCTTCTATTTCTTCTTTTTCTCTCTTTGTTTCTCTTTCTCTCTTTCTCACTTTTCTTCTCGGTTTTTTCATTGCTCTCTTTCTCCCTTTCTTCCCTGTCTTTTTTCCTTCTACATTTCTCCTCCTGTTTCTCTTATTTCTCCCTCATTCTCGTTCTTTTTTCTCCTTCCATTTCGCTGTTTCTCTCTTATTATTGAGCTTCCTTCATGACTCTCTCTCTCCCTCTCCCTCTCTCTCTACCCCTCCTCCCGTTCACTTTCTATTTATCCGAGCACCACATCTCTTTCTTCATTATATCTTCCCACTATAGCCACAAATTTCTCATGTCCACCACTAAATTACACCGTTGCTCTATTTCTGTTATTTGTATTTTTTCATTTTTTTGCATTATTTTATCCCCACCTTCGCCTCTTTGAACATTCTGCCTTCAGCGTTTATTTTGGGAAGTCATTTTCCCTTCTTCTTATGTATATATTCAACTTTTAATTTCGTTCTAAATAACTGTTCTCCATTGGCTATCTCGCCCCAACAACTTTTTTCCTCCTGTCTTTTTGTCTCACTTTCAAACGTCTTTCTTCCATAGTTTCCTCATTCAACTTCCGGTATTACAAGTCAGGGGTCTCGTGTTATTTTTTAATCTTGGAATGAACAAATTTTGCGGCTCTCATTGCTCTACATGCAACTGCAAAAAGAGGAGAAAGAGACATAATTATTTTTTCTTTGCGCGCGTTTTAATCCTGTGATGCTCCTAAGAGTTCGCCTTGTTGCATCTGGAGAAAATGTCAAGACTGCGTTTTTTCATAAACTCTGTTTTGTATTTTTCATCCCGCTACATAAAAAAAAACTTATAAATCATAAAAAAAAATCAGTTCACATTTTTCAACACATTTCTACTTACGAACGACGCATATTTACCATTTATTCGTTTCGCATTGTTAACCTTGATTCCTTTTCTTTTTCATTAAACTCAAGTGATCGCTTATCCATTTATAAATCTATTTGAAATTTCATTTCAATTGAATTGATATGTAACGTTTTCATGTTGATTTTTATTTTTATTGTTCCCAATGTCATCTAATTGGTAAGATATTTATTTATTTTCTAATTATATATTTGAATCTCAAATTCCAAATAAGATATGCTCTTATTTTATTTTTTAATTCTAACCGTAATAAAAAAAATAATAATTACTACATAAAACAAAGGTGGCATTTATCAACGAAAAGGAATAAAAAGCAAAATAATTCTTTCATTATATCGATTATATTGAAATAAAATAAAAAATTATGGCGGCGAATTTGGTCAATTCGAGTTGCATCTAATTTATTGCGACGTGATAGCCGTAAAGGGTCGATGGGGTCTAGAAGATGTAGTCGTAGTTATACATATTTATAACTCGTTACGTCGCGACGAAATAACTCCATAATATGTATATATATATATATGGATAGATGTCTGTCTCCACACATATATATATATATATATGGCCTCACTCACAAGGCAACGATTTACCAATGAAAATATGCAAATTTACAGTCTCGTAATTAGGCACAATGTTATATGAGCTGAGATAAAGAAGATCGCCATTCTCGTAGTTATACATGAGGAGAAGAGTAGCGACGGGAGGGGGTGGGGGAGGGGCGAATACTATATCGCATTGTTTGAACCCACGACTTCGTTCTTCCGTAACGTAATTGATGATCTAACTCTCTCGATTTGTAGCCATAACTCAACTCTCTTTCCCTTCCAATTGCTCTATTTTTCTCTTTCGATAATTTCTTCTCTCCTGCTCCATGTTTTTGTATCTTGCGGTACTGCAATTCAATCATTTGTGGAAGGCACTGTTTGGATATATTAATGTTTTTAATAAAAATACATTTTACTGATATGACATAACATTAAGAAACTGATATGACATAAGATTGTTCGCCCAGCACTGTAGCTTTTGCTCATCATTCTTATTTCACTTGTTCTCAGAGAGATTTGATTTAAAATTAAGTTCGCTTACGTGGACGGGATTGCAGACTGAGTAATATTAATAATTTCACTAACGTAAACGACATTGCCATAAAACAGATATGCATGGCGAAAAGTTGTAATCAACTCTTCTAAACGTTTAAATCCATTTTACGATCTGAGTTCCAGACTCAATGGTGACAGCTGATACAGTATGACCCATGGTCGGCTACAATTTCGTCAGCTGCTTTTTCTTGTTTTATTTTGATAATTATGTCATTCACTTATGAAAAATTGCAGAAGGAGTTATTCGCTATTCTGGGGATTCTCTGCTCGAAACTCAAACTTGAAAAATGTATCAATCGAAGATTAGACATCGGAATTTTTTTTTTAAATAAATAAATAAACAAATATATATATATATATATATATATATATATATATCGCGTAACGGAATAGACTTATACCAGATAGACGAACACACGTACACACGCACACATCTTACGGCCCAAAACGCCGACGCACGGTGAGACCGCGTGAGCGAGGAGCGACAGAAACAGACGATCACGAAATCAGATCAATCCAGATCTCCCTTCCAAATATCGACGCCCGCACAGGTATATAAGACCAATTGAACATCGAAGGAAGATCCATTCTCTACTATCCTACCGAACGATCCAGTTCTCCATACCTTCTGCGAAGTATCAGCATTGCGTCTGACGCCGAGCATAAAGGATTCCCAAATCCTCCAAGTGTGAAGTGACCGTATTGCACGATCGCCGAACATAGTCCTCACTCCATATCGTACCAACATTGTGATTAGTGCATACGGGGTGTCCTATTAGCATCACTGGGTATTGTACTAGCATTACGTCTAGCGCATGCCCAGTGCCTTACGGAAAGTGTAATGTGGTCGTTCGGCACGACTGCGAAACACCGTCCTATCTCTCTGGTCAAATTTATAAGTACTAGCATTGCATCTAGCACTTATAAAGTATCCCTTGAGATAGTGTGAGCGGGGTCGTTGTTATACAGCTACGAACACAGATGTTTTCCAGCTTAAAGGATTCTGTCACTTTTGAAGATTTTCAGGAACCCGATCTGTTTGTTCCGTCTCCTGAGCAAGCCCGGCTCATCTCGTTCGAATAACTCTGATTTTGTTCTGGCATAGCGTCCAGCGCATTTGAAAAGTTATTCAAACATAACTTAGCTTAAGGAAGCCTCGAGGATATAACTTGACGAACCCAAGCAACTCGTCTCTGACTAGATCTCGGCATAGCAACTAACCAAACATTTGAGAAATAAATTGTCTTTTCTTTTGCTTCATGTAAAATTTGGCCATTACGGATCGGCGAAATCCGTAAATTTATTACTCAATTCAATTTTCTTTTATTTGTACGTAGTGCCCTCCGCCTCGTACATTTGGCTGCGTTGGACCGGTGAAGTCCTTATTTTCAATTATTAACTGTCAATTTAATTCATTCATTTATCTATAAACCGATGATGAAACAGTCCCGATTATAATAACCTAGGAGTGGGCAATCTGAGGTATTTAAAAAAAAAAAAAGAAAAAAAGAAAGATTATTCCCAGTAACGAGTAGAGTCCAGTACCGAATCCTAAAATTAATTCAAAGTACATACAAGTTAATTAAGACAAATAAGGAAACAAAAACTCGAATCGTTTCACTATTTAAACTTTTTCATATTTGAACAGGGGTTCAATATTCAAATATTGAGACTTAGGATTTTTTAGGTCCTCTTCTCTCTCGAAAGAGAGGTTATTGTGCAGGTTTGTGCACTGACCGGTGGGTCTTGCCTGGAGCGGGAATCACCTGTAGATTTCTTCATCTTGTATCTAAGGAGTTTAAAGATGAATGATATTGGCCATCCCAGTAAAAAGTATACTATTTCGAGGAATCACGTATATATGGCTCTAATCAATATTTCACTGGCTGTTTACTATCAAAAATCGTTGTCGGGACGTTAGTATTACTGATTTAATGATTTTCAACCAGTGTAAATGATTATTAATTGCGTATTTATGAATATTGGTGATCGGTGATAATAAATTTTGGCAAGGATTGTACCCTGAATCCAACTGTGAAAAAAAAAAATTGTCCATTTATTATATGTATGTAAAACTCAAAGGCCGGTTGAATATAGAAAAATATATCATACAATATAAAAATTTGTTGATATTCAATGGAAAAATTGAGCTATTTATGATAATTACACAAAAATAATATCGAGGAAAATATACGGAACGACATGGCAATACCGCACTGTACTGATATTATTTTTATACGATGGCTACACTGAGCACTCGCAGCGCCAGATAGCCCTTGTTTACTATTCACGCTGTCGGTTTAAAAGTGAGGCTAGAATAGTGAGCAGTTTTCGTTAAAGTTTTGAAATGGGCAAGGATAGTACATACCGCTGCAAAGGTAAATTGTACAACTTTTCAAACGTAACTGCTGGTAAAGCCCCCACACGTGTTAATTCCTATTTTAATTTTTTTCTCAAAAACTGTACAGTGAATCAGCTTGAAACTTGACAATGAACTTCGTCAATGTTTTTCCTATGGACTATTTTTTTCGGAATTTTCTCTTTATTTTACATTTACGTTCTGAATGCATATATTTGATAATATATGTTAATCTCCATAAGAACACATGCAAAATGGAAAAATTAACCTGTAGAGGGCCGGAGAGCCTAAATATAAACGCGACTCATGATCGGTACTTTGTATATGATAGATATCAAGAGACGCAGTAGCGGCTCGACGCCAAATATTAAAAGAAAAAAGCCAGCGCGAGGCCTACGGCACTCTTATATCAAGAGACGCGGTAGCGGCTCGACGCCAAGTATTAAAAGAAAAAAGCCAGCGCGAGGCCTACGGCACTCTTATATACGCAAATATGCCGGTTTTATGACGTCATGACGTTTTCAAACCGTTCTGATGGACGAACCGTTTGATAAAAAAATCTGAATATTGGTGACGATTTTTTTTCGATTTTTCTCTTTCTATTGGTCTTTGTAGCAAGTAAATCCGTCCAGCCAATCTTGAGATATGATGATTTAGCGAAATAAAATCGAACGTTTCGGGATAACTGTGCTTTCTTTAGGAACAGACAGGTATAAGTCGCGCTCGAATAGATGTGACATACGCCCTTTTAACAACAATATACATTTCTCTACTGTCCGTCACCCGGCCCACTGAACGAGGCTACCCCTTCTTACATGCGCCGTTGAGTGAGAGAGACAGCACGCGCAGCCGCGTTCCTTCTCTCTCTCACTGGTCGCGTGCAGTGATCGAAAATCAATTCCTCGAAAATAATACCTTAATTAATTATTAATTAACCTCGGAATTATTTTTATTATATTAATTTTATATATATATATATCGCAGCCTGTGGAAGTAAACCGATAAGTAAAAAATTCAACCGTCTCTTAAAATAAAAAAAGTGACCGTATCGAATCATCCCAGTATACGTGTCCGCTTATTTCTTGTATAGCAAATCATGAAAAAAAAAAAAAAATTGACACGAATCAAAAGGGATCAGTGTTTAGGGAAGTAAAAGTGACGTGAAATGCCTCATATACTGCATCCTATTGCGAACCATATAAAAATTACACATTTTTACATGTATCTTTAATTATCTGCATAATAATTGAACAACCTTAAATATCTTATAGCTATTAAATTTAAAAAGTTAATCAGATTGATTCCATTGGAATTGGAAAATAGATTTCGACTGAATTTAAAGATAATTGTTTTTACCTAATTAATAAATCACACTGCTTTTAATTCATTTTCATAAAAAGTTTAAGCAAATTCAAGTATCCAGTATGGTATTAGTCTCAAAGTAATTCTTTCTTAAAAGGTATGAGAAAGTATACGAAAAACCACAAGGAGTAAAATTTAACATATACAAATTTTTTGTGATTGCTATTGTGTGACTGCCTCGCGCACGCCCAGCAAACATGTCAGCCGGAACGTGTTTGGCAAATGTTCACTTTAAAATGGCTGGGCAAAGAATCCGGAGGTTCTCGTCGCGTGTATCCCATGCAAAAAAGGGAGCAGGACCAACCACCAAACAAATATGTTATGTGTGTATGTATATGTGTGTGTGTGTGTGTGTGTATATATATATATATATATATATATATATATATATATATATATATATATATATATATATATATATATATATATGGGAACATGGGGCAAAATGAACACATGGGGCAAAACGAGCACTGTGTTCGTTTTGCCCCATGAAGTTGAATTCCGGGGCAAAATGAAGATGGCTCGAATCTGAAATTTTATGAAATTCATAAAAAAATTTTTTCGAGTTCAAACTACATTTTCACCCTAAACAGCCTTAATTGGTGCGTTTTGAGGCAAAATGGACACATGGGGTAAAGTGGACACATTAAATTTGGAATTGCATATAAACATGGGGCAAAACGAACACCGTGTTCATTTAATCCCAGAAAAAAATACGGTTCAAATTCCCGAACTCAACCGCGCGCCTGTCAGTTCGCCGCACCGTACACTGTTGCCATTTCGTTACAGCTGGATATGTCTCCGTTCTGCGTCAAGTAAAATTAATATAGTTCATCAGTCGATATCTCCGAAACTAAACGGTCAAAAATTACCATTTTTTTTTAAATTAATCCTACAATAATACTGCATACTCGAGTGGTTTTATTTCAAAATCTTAAGATCCGTTTAGCGTCCATAATAAAAAATGTGAACAAAATGCTATCCATTCACGTGTTAGGTATAGGCATCGCGTACAAAATGACTAAGATTTGAACAAAACTACAGAACTACTTTAAAGCACACCGTGGAACGTTAAAGGATTCTGAAGCGCACTTGTATCCCATTTCTGTTTTTGACGACGGCTCGGATAGCATTTTCCATAGCTTCTTCATCCCAAGACTGCCGATCCGTTTTTCTCTCGCATACTCGAACCATGGTGTCAGTTCTCGTCAAAAAATGTTTTGACAAAAGACTATTCGAAATTTTTAAATTTATAGAAGGAAAATAATACTGAGAAAACTTAAAAACAAGGCAATTTTTTTCTGATTCAATTTTTTGCTTTCAAGTCTGAGCCACGCATTTTCCCTTTGCACCGATTATGACGAAATTTAATTTGAAACTCGGTAATGTTTGATTATATTACGCTTTTAAATTCAAATACTTTTGATGTTTTGGTAATATTTGAATATTTTTGCATAAAAAAACTTTACACACCATGAAATAGGAGACGAAAACTTTTGATAGAGCCGAAATCTTTAGTACTCCGCCATCTTTTTCAAATATTAGAATAAAATTTAGTCCATTCCGAATAAGAGTAAAAAATTAATAGAAACGCGAAGAATTGGTGAGGGAATCAAAATGATAATAGTACTAGGGTGATTCAAAAAAATCGACTTTTTTTTCTCAAAGTCGCAAATGATTGTGTTAATACTTTATGAAAAAGTCATTCTGCCAAAATTTGGGCCTTCTAAAAAATTTTTTAGAGGTCGCGCCAACAACTTAAATTTTTTTTTTCAATTTTAGTGCAAAATTATGATATAAAAATATCGATTTTTCGGTGTCGCAACAAAAATAGTTAGCACTGAATACGGAGTTGATTCCCTCAAAATTTGAGCTTCGAAGAAAAAATTTTAGAGGTCGCCCCAGCAGCTTTTCTAAATTTATTTTTCTAATTTCTCGTAAACATCTTGATATAAAAAAATAATTCTCTTTGTATGGCAGGTTAATATGTTAGCTTTTCATGGGAAAGTAATTCTCCCAAAATTTGAATCTTCTAAAAAAATGTTTAGAGATGCCTCCAATGACATTCAGATATTTTTTTTTACAATTTCGGGTAAAAATCGAGATATTAAAAAGTAAATTTTTGTGTATCGAAGATTATATGCTAGGATTTCATAAAAAACTAATTCTCCCAAATTTTCAGCCTAATAAAAAAATTATTAGAGACCACACCCAGCGATTATGATTTTTTTTTCTAAATTCAGCTAAACTCAACGTTGAAATTCTCACTTTTTTTTCTCAAAGTCGTAAGTGATTATGTTAATACTTCATGAAAAAGTAATTCCGCCAAAATTTGGGCCTTCTAAAAAATTTTTCAGAGGTTGCGTTTTTTTAGAAAAAAAAATCATAATCGCTGGGTGTGGCTTCTAATAATTTCTTTATTAGGCTGAAAATTTGGGAGAATTAGTTTTTCATGAAATCCTAGCATATGAATTTAGATACACAAAAATTTACTTTTTAATATCTCGATTTTTACCCGAAATTGTAAAAAAAAAATATCTGAATGTCATTGGAGGCATCTCTAAACATTTTTTTAGGAGATTCAAATTTTGGGAGAATTACTTTCCTATGAAAAGCTAACATATTAACCTGCGATACAAAGAGAATTATTTTTTTATATCAAGACGTTTACGAGAAATTAAAAAAATAAATTTAGAAAAGCTGCTGGGGCGACCTCTAAAAATTTTTCTTGGAAGCTCAAATTTTGAGGGAATCAACTCTGTACTGAGTGCTAACTATTTTTGTTGCGACATCGAAAAATCGATATTTTTATATCATAATTTTTCACTAAAATTGAAAAAAAAAAATTAAGTTGTTGGCGCGACGGCTAAAAAATTTTTTAGAAGGCCCACATTTTGGCAGAATTACTTTTTCATGAAGTATTAACACAATCATTTGCGACTTTGAGGAAAAAAAGTCGATTTTTTTTGAATCACCCTATAATAGTACACTTACATTATTTTCCGAAAATTACACGAAGACAAAAGAGAACAATCAGTAAACTTAATGACTTTGGTGCCAGTGAATTGTTGATAAAAATTAACAAAATTACAAACGTAGGCACGTTCGTTGGTAAGCGGAGTAGAGGGCGCTGTTATTGGCGCGTTGTGGCAACTCACAGAAAGTTAGTTCTCAATCTCGCCGCTACAATTTACAACAGCGTCGTGGTCTAAAACGCCGCCGTGTCGTCGGCCCGAACTCGCGCGTGGCAGCTTCAAAAGTTTTCGAAGTTTGTGCGCGCGAATGTTGACGTTTTGGCTGGTTGTGAGTTCGGACCATTTTTCGTTTTCGGAGACATTTGCGGAGTATCGATGCTAATGAAATAGTCAGAGAAGAATGCCTCGACAATATGAGACCCTTGACTTTCTGTGTCGAAAAAAGTTTTACTTGTATCGTGGCTCGACGATTTCCTGTTTTGAGGTAAAATCCTTTCGACTCGATCGGCGCCTGTCATTTTTCCTCAATGTTTTTTGATAAATTCTTCGATAGTAAGGGAAATTATCCCTTACCGAGGTAAGTTTTTTCTTTTTCACTTAATTTTTATTGTTGGATACAATGGAGGATTTCATCAAGAAGGGCAAAATTCTCTAAGCGGGCTTAGAAATTTCAGGTGGCTCGGCAAAATTCGTATAGCGAGCTTAGGAATTTGGGGGGAATGTTTTCTTCAATGTTTCTTGTTGAATTTTTCGACGGTAATGGAAATTATCCCTTATCGAGGTGTGTTGTTGCTTTTCAGCCTGGTTTTTGCGGCTCGACACATTTAAGAATTTTATGAAGGAGGGCAAAGCTTTTACAACGGGTTGAGGGTAACTTCATAGGAATAATTTTGCTTGTGCGAAGGATAGAGAATTTGACTATAAAAGTTCTCGTTGAGCGAGTAAACAGTTTTGGGCTTCTCGATCTTCCTGTCATGATCGTCCCCTTATTTTTCTTTGATATCTTTCAGGTTTTGTTCAGCAAAGTCTTCAACGAGTTTCTCCTAGAGTGGCTAGAACAGAAATTTCTATAAATAAAGCTATGGAGGAAAAAGATACCATATCGACGGAAAGAATAATGCTAAATTGAAGTTAATTACATTGACAAGCCCGAAATACTTGAAATATAGTTTACTGTTAATTTCAAAATGGACAAGTTAGTACAGTGCATTGATATGATGCATGATGGAGGTGAGCGAAGTATTTACAATGTTATGTTGACTCGATTGAGTTTTGTCGTATTCGTTTTTTCTCAGATTTTTTTGCACGGCATTTCATCTTGCGAAAAATATCACTTTTTAATTTTTAATGCCTCTCAGAGGCTGTGTTCATTTTGCCCCAAAAATCTTTTTTTTCTAAATTCGAGAAACAGGGAACGGGAATCTGTTTTAGGAACTATATATAGTTCAAACATCGTTTATTTATCGGCGCAGTGAACTTAAAGTTCATTTTTTGCATGCCACAAAAATTGGTCCAGAAGCATGCCACAAAAATTGGTTTTTTTTCTCTCCATTTTTTCCTCTCGTAAATCCAAGAAATGGGGCCAAGGGGGTCCCATTTCTTTGCTCATATTAAAGAGCTCGCATTCCATTCAGAAGCAGTCGCTTCCAACGTCTGTATTGCGAAAAATGTCTTTTTTTATTTTTTTATGCCTCTCAGGGGCTGTGTTCATTTTGCCCCGAAAAACCTTTTTTGCGAAATTCGAAAAACAAGGAATGGGAATCGATTTTAGGACTCAAATAAAGTTGAAAGACCGTGTGCTCATTGATAAATCTGCCTTGAATCCTTAAATGTTCATTTTGCCTCATTTTTCCCTATATATATATGCACTATTCCACGCCAAATCAACTACTTGCAAACCTTTCTTTTTTTTTTTTTGATTTGGCTGAAAATGTCATGTGTTGTAAAACCCATTGAAAGAAGCTCTCTTGATTTTTTTTCAGATTTTTCGTCCATCCACTTGTGAGATATTTCAAATTCGAAATAAAATAAAGACCGTTTCTTTCAATGGGTCTTATAGCACATAACATTTTCAGCCAAATTGAAGTGAAACGTTCCCAAATGGTCTGACTTGGCGTGGAACGCTTTATATATATATATATATATACACATAAATACATATATGCGGGGCTAGTTAAACGCTCAGCTCACTTTAACAATACCCCTTTTATTGCACAAATAATCATCTCGAGAATGTTTTTAAGTTGACCTCACAAACTCGAATTTTTTTCGAAAAATTTCCATCAATTTTCATTTTCATATTATCTGAGTTAATTTCAAAACCTTCTGCGTCTCAATAGATGATTGTACAAATCATTTTGAAATAAATATCGTTGGTATATATTTTTCTTTTTTTGAATAAAATTAATCCAAAAGTTGCAAAGAAAAAAAAATGGAGTAGAAATTAGTGTATTTAATATGTATGAACTATAGATTAATGTCATAAATTCATAGATTTTTAATTTAAGAATGTTCAATAAGGTAAATAATTTAATTGCATGTGTATATCTATATAAATATTTTTTTGTAAAAAAAAAAAAATTTGACGCGCCATTTAATTATATCGCTGGGGCGTATGACACACCCTCGATATCGCAATGTTCTCACATACAGACTATACAATATATAAACTAACTGGATCAAGCATATTGTACAAATTGAATACGAAATATTATCTTTGCTTGTATCTATACACATTATATCATACATGTGGTTTAGATATATAATATTTTCAGATAGAGAAAAAAGAGAGAGTGATACATCGTTGTGGCACTTAAATCGACCCCTGAGAGCACAGAACGTATAACAAAGTGGCGGGCATTGGTTCTTATCGTGTTACGTGTGTGTGTGTGTGTGTGTGTACATTTTTGGAGGGTAACTGGATGGACTGTCTCCATCCCCTGCTTTACTGTATCGTCTACCTTATATTCAGTACCAAAATGCCATATATATATATATAGTAGCACAAGCTATGCGTCTCATAGTACAATACCCGTAGCCACCCTGTCATGTTTCATACTGTACAATGATATTCTCCACCCTCTACATACATACATACATACAATATACATACATGTGTATAAATATACGAAGAGAGAGAGAGAGAAGGAGAAAGTCGACTTGCCTGCTCGGCCGGAGTACCGCCCGTAATGCCCGTAACCGTATCTCAAGATAATGTGCTCAAATCACAGTCTCAGATATATGTATATATGCATTGATGAGTATGCATGGGTTGTACTTGGGGGCTGAAATTCGTTGACGATTGTGTACTGAGATCCAAGGTCTCGATTAAGCCACTCGTCTTTTATCCATTTGCAGTGCCACTCGTATATGCATGGATATATTGGCACAAACGGACGTCTTTCATGTGACTGATAAAAGCTTCTACAATATGCAATTAAAATAGTTGTGCAGGCAATGCGCGCAGTTCACACACGTGGCCTTATCCATCGGCGTCTAAGGCCAACACTTGGTGACGGATTCTACTCGTCCTTGAAACGGGCGTCCCTTATTTTAAAATACTAATGAATACTAATGGTAGTTGCGATTAGCATTAATTTTTTTTTTTCTATCAAGAATGTCATACACGGAGAAAAAAAGTAAGTTTTTAAGCAGAACATGAGTCAAGAACCATCGTGCTTTTAAATAATTAGAACGGAACTGTTGGGCTAAGGGAAAAATGTGTTTGGCCTATATTAATATTGCTAAAGAAAAGGAGACAAATTTTGAATCATTAAAATGTCAACTGGGTCAATCGATTGAGATATTTTCTTCAAATTTTAGTTTTGTAGAGGGTAGTTTCAAATTTAGTCAAATTCAATGAATTCCTCAGACGTTTCCTGTGGGTATGAGACCATCTGTCAGTTGCTCACGTTATGCGTGAGAATGAGTGATACAGCTGAAAAGCAGTTTCCCGTTTTTCATCTCTGAGTCGCTTCATATTTCGAGAAAAAAAACTGATAAATCTTGTTCCCTGATAAAAGGAGACTAACATTTATTTTTTTTTGCGGCAAATTCAACTGTGTCGAAAATAAATTATCAGCACGATTTTTACCAACCGAATGAAACCAGCCCATGAAAGTATTGCCGATGCTTATCATACTGCCGATAGCTTGCACAGTATTGTATGATTAACCGTTGGGCCAACGTTGGATGACAGAAGCCGACGTTAGCCCAACGCTAGATCTCACCAAAGGAACCAGATTTTCCATTCCGCCTTTGGATCAACGAAGGCCCGGTAGTGAAACTAATGATTGATCAACCGTCAACACCGTCGAGTTTACACTGGGAAAATACTGAGTAGATTGTACATTTTTTCTAGGGTGATAGATTGCCTTGAAACAAAAATAAAAAACGTAGCTCTTTATGATAAATAACTGTGGCAATTTTTGGCTGTTGAATTGTAATATCATAAACTACTTTAGAGCATCTACAGCAAGTTCCGGTGCATTTGAATAGCACGTCCTATGATAATTTCGCCGTATGCTAGAACTGTCTAGATATAATCACTTGAAAATTATGGCAAAAACAACGGCGATTAATTTTATGCGAACAGCAAAAAAATGTTGTTTTTAATTTTAATACAACCTAACTGTTGATGATAGTTCAACGTTTTGACACGAGACTTTCTTTTATGGATTTGTTTGGATTGGATATTATTTTAAGAAAATTGAAATATTCTCTTGATGTTGCTAATAATTAATAAGTAATTAATGTATTTTGGTGGGGCTGCGAATTATCTATTGCGGACATGTAAAATGCGTTCTTTTGCGGCTCAATTATTTTTTTATATTCGGTATTGTAATAACTCGTTTCATTGCTAAGCGCTAGTTGGGAAAGTATTAGCGGTGAGTATCAAAAAAATCCTTTTTTAGTGCTCTAACGTTGCAACAAAATAGAAAACGAGAAAAGGAAAAAATTCGTAGTAGAATATGCCATTCTAGTTCAGACACATGTGTCTGTATATAATATATATTTATATATATTGAGTTTATTCACAGTGTGCTTACTCTCTTGGTGATCACACGCGACTGACACTCGAGTGCGATCGCGCGTTAAATGCGCCGTCGGGCGTACGTTGGTCGCGTGTCGTACGCGTGCTGTTAACTTTTACTCTCTCTCTCTCTCTCTCTCTCTCTCTCTCTCTCTCTCTCTCTCTCTCTCTCTCTCTCTCTCTCTCTCTCTCTCTCACTCACTCTCACTCCCCCCCTCTCTCTATCTCTCTCTCTCTCTCCCTCGCCCTCTCCCTCTCCCCCCCCTCTCTCTCTCTCTCTCTCTCTCTCTCTCTCCCTCTCTCTCTCTCTCGGTTTATCATCGTCAGGGAGTGGTTCCTCATTTTTTCGATGCACTATACATCATTTTCAAGTATACAGAACATCCGACGTCGGAACCTTTCGATAATGTAACATATACGTAAATCTGTATGTTCGTATTTCCGTTCGAATTTAGTTTTTCAACCTTCGTTTTTTGTTTTTGGCATTTTCTGAAAGAATACACCAAGTTGAGATTGTGAAAAGTAATAAAGTTGTATGACATAATTTTTCTATGAAAAAAAATAATCACAATAATAATAATAATAATAATGATAGGCAAAAAAAACTGTTTTAAAAAGAAAATATAAATGAATGTATAAGTTGGCGCTATGTGTATAACGAAATGAAAACTTATCGGTGCCATTCATATTGCCAACCCTTTCAATAAAAAAATCCAATGAAATTAGGTTGTTGCGATTGCATCCTGGATCAGAAAGTGAAAGTAAAAAATCTTTTCAAAATAAACATTGCCTCAATTATATATTTGAAAAGAATTTGAAGTATAACGAAAAGATTAATGTTACGAGCACGTGTGGTGACCGAAAAGAAGAAAAAAAACAGTAGATCGTCATTTCGAAAAATGGTTCTTTGGCCTGAATTGTGTCTCATTATCGTCGGTGGCTCAAAAAATCGTCAAGATTAAGGTAGTTGTCCCGCGGCGCTGATTCATGAGCGGAGGAGGTACGAGAGGGGTTGAAAATCTCGAGAAAAATGTGGAGGTTCTCCCTCTTCTCTATCTGGTGCCCTCTCTCACCTCATTCTTGTTTCTCCTCCTACGAGAATTCAGACCGGATTCGCGCAGATACCCGGCCAAAGGGATGGTAGACTCCGCCCCCGTGTGAAACTCAAGCTGATGCCTTCGTGGAGGGTTAAAACAACCCCCTGGTGCACCGTTTATACGTATCCGGATAACGGGAGAGGGCGGCGACTTGCGTTTCCCAATGTTCTCAGTGAAAAGTACAAACGAGGACCGAACGACGGCAGCACCGGCGGTGCTCCCAGAGCTCGTCGGGACTCCTTGAAGGGAATGACCACCACCACCACCACCACCACCACCACCACCACCACCACCACCACCACCACCACCACCACCACCACCATTACCACCACCGCTATCCAGGCCCGTAACCTTACGTTTTTACTGTCGAGACTCCAGTCAGCCTCGGCGTCGTGTCTTACGATGATCGTCCCTATTCACCACGGGAATTTTCCCGTTTTATCGTTTGATTGACGGATCAACGTGATAATAACTATATACATATACACATATATATAGTTAAAGATATATCAATTTATATTTTAATACATACATATATATTTATGTATGAATTATTAAAACGTAGATATAAATACATTTGAATTGATACACCTTTAAAAAGTTATGGAAAAATTTCTTTCGGAGCCAAAAAATTTTTAATAACTTAAAAAAAAAGTTGTACGTTATGTAATTTTTATTTCTAGATAAACGAGTTCTAAAGTTTTGCTGCGAACTTTTTCGAATTTCTTGTTATTGTCTTGTGAAAAAAGACGTGACGTTTCCAAAGATTCCCACCGTTCAAGGTTTATTTCTGGGTTTGGCACAAACGTAATTGTGAGACTTTCGGGTCTCGTGGGGATTATTCGAAAGACGAATTAGGGGATGCGCGGGATTGAGCAGATATTGTGGTGGATCGAGTGAGGGACCATTTTTACGGATAATTTTTTTGTTATTTTGGATATTTTCTTGTGATTGGGAAATAAAAAGGCTGAAACACGTGAGACCGAAATAATATATTCGTGGATCCGAGGAGGATTTCTTGGCCGACGATGCTCGATCTCAAGAGCACCGCCGGCGGTACCACTACCGCCGATTTACCACGAACCACAGCTTTCACTAATCTTTCTATGCTTTTCGCCGGTACGTTCTCGTGTTTCATTTTTTTCCATTTTTTTTTGCAGTTATTGCTTCATTAAGGGGTTGCGGTACAATTCTATTATTTTCAAGCAAAGCGCCAACTTCATATAGCAATATTTCGTCGAAAACAAATAAAAAAAGCGTGTTCGTTCGGTCGATGGGGGGAAAACTCACCGTTTTCGTTGAAGAATAAATGAATAATTAATAAACCATGTAGACGAATTATTTAATTTTTGGATACCGGAATTGCAATAGTATACTTAGTGGTTTGGCAGTTTTTCAATTAGTTTGTAACATTTTTTCTCAGTATTCCATTCGTAAAACTGTCGTTCACCAATGACCATAGGCATCTCACCATGTTAAAAAGTGTTTTTTTTTTATATCTAATTTCACCAAAACGGTGTAGACGATCGATTTAAAATTCGCAGTGTCTAGTCGTCCGGATACCGAAAAAATTTTCCGTTACATTTGAAAAAACTTTGAGTATTCCCCGCTATAATTGAAGGAAACTAAGTATTCCCCACTGTAGTTATAAATTTTCATTTATTTTTCATCCATCAAAATCCATAGAGAATCGTTTTCCCGGACGAATTATATGCGATTATTCGTCCAGATATAAATGAAAACTATCATAAATTGTATATCCGAATGGATTACGTACAAATTACGTACGAGGGAGTTTCAATATACTATTATACTGTAGAAAAGTTAATTAGAAAAGTTAAATAAAACAATTATAATCGCATTCTCGACAAATATCTGGACGAATGCCAGTCTTGTATTCGTCCGGTATCTGGACGGCTAGACACAGCCTTTAAAATTTGGACGACACATCCAGCATATGTCAAGAATATACTGTGTAAATTTGAAATAAATGGTTACATTTTGCCACTTGTACCGAAACTCCTTAAATTTTTGCATGTTTGTTTTATTTGAATGTCTGTCTCTGATGTTAAAATCTTTTTACTAGTTGACTGCTTTTTGCATGTAGTCTTTGGTGAGATCGATTGTTCAATTAATTAATTCATTTTGTTTGTATGTAAATTCTGTTTCAACCGATGCGTGATTATCTGAAACATACTTCATAAGTATTTTTTTTTTTTTTTTTATGAAATAGATCTTTCAATTAATGTGTCAGTTTTAGTAGTCATTTTTGAGTAAAGTGAATCTTGGAATAACTTGAAAATTTTCGTATTTTTGCTCATATTTTGGGCGTTAATAAGAGCGCGAGGGAGTCTCGATCGGAATGGATGAAATTTGAAACTTTGAGCAGTTAATGGACGGGGTCTTGATCAAACTAGGGGTGATTTCACTCTGTGTATAACTTACTTTATCCACAAACTTCTACATACTTATCCGCATATAAGTGTATACGTACATACATACCTATATAGATTTAGGTTAGTTTCGAAGGTACAGGAAGACTTATGATCGAACCCCTGAGAATATAGCGATGGGCAATGTTTGTTCTTGCTTATGGGACTTGGGATATTCTTAGGGTAAAAATATCAGAGTTGCTCCATTTTTCCCTCGTTCGTGCCAATAACCTTGCCAAATGAAAATCTATCTGTTGGCAAACATTGCCTCCAGCGTGTGCGACAAACTTTTCGACTAAGATATATATAATACGAGAAGAACACGAAGAAAGTCGAGAGAGCGAAAAAGATTATGTAGGAGATGTGAAAATATATTTGTCGGATACATAATTGCTAAATATTTTCGCGGTTCTTGATTACATTTTCGCCGCTTGATCACCGCTTCGATGATTATATTGTAATTGATTCAGTGCTTAAACAATTTCAGTCGACTTTTTATGTTTTTACGTCGTTTTTGTTCTTAGGGATCGTTAAGAAACTATGAGGGAATTTTTAATTGATTTTTGATAATTTTTGGGCAATGTTTCAGATGCCAGCAGCTCGTATAAGGGGGGCTGGGGCCACGCCACTTCACCCACACCTGGACAAGGTACGTTTATTGACCAAGTAATCTTTCTAAATTTTCTCCATTTTGTGGCTGAGTTATTAAAAAGCAACTCTAAAATAATCTGTCTCAAAAATATACAACTACATTTTCCCTCATCTACCCACTCTTATATATTCAAGCCTTCGCACGGCGTCCGTTACACTTTTTGCTTAAATTTCTCAAAAAACAACAAGTAAAAGAGATTCCAATCCAAGTGTTCAACAAAAATTATTCCTTGAGTCTCTTGACGTCAACAAAAAAAGTATCTATTTACAGCCTTCTGGGGTTTTCGAAAACTTAAAAAAAAAAAAAAACATACAAGATTTCTTTCTTTCGAAATTCCCAATAAGTATTTTTTTAAATTAATTACCTTGACACTTATTTGGGAAAAAAATCTACCCTTCGGACTTGTCATAAGAACTAATCCCCGAAAATATTTTTTTTTTATATCTATTTTCTCCCTGCCTAGAGGCTTTCGCCTATTATAGGGTCGGCCCGGGTCAGTAGCCAGTCCCCCCTGGGCGTCTGGTCCAGATCGGTAATCAGGTCCCCATGCGGCCGCATCCGACTTCCCCCTCTGTAGCGCATTCGCCATGGCACTCGATTCCATGGGCCCAAGGAAACTGTGGAAAACCTTTGTCACTACAGCCGGTCCTGGGTTCGCCTCACGGTGCCGGAGCTACGTCACCCCTTGTCCCGAGAATGTAAACATGAACTACAGATGTATACATGTGACATACACATGTACAGGTATTTGTGTATGCCTTATATATACATCTGGAGCTGGTCACGCTCATATTTAATTTTCGCGAAAAGGCTACGGGACCTAATCCCCGAAAATAAAAAAATGTAGAGGCTTACAAAAAAAAATCGCAAAAGAAGATAAATACGTGAGAATTCCTTTTTTGGAAATAACTGAGGCTTATCAGTGTAAGGTTTTTTTCCGCCACTTTTGTCGTTTCTCTCCAATGCGGAATGTTTTTTTATCTTGGGACACAAAACCTGCGAGCTTTCTCAATCGTCAAACCCCTTTATATGTTTCTCGCCCTCTAGCTGACGCAAAAGTGTGTGTATATATATATATGTACACACACACACACACACACACACACACACACACACACACGCGCGCGCGCGCGCGCGCGCGCGTATGTTGAAAATAGTGTAGGTGATAGTGTCAGGGTTGCAAAGGAGTGGAAGGGGGGTTGGAAGTTCACGCGTCGTGGCTTTTTGAGTCTCGCTGCCGCGGGCTCGTTCGCATACATACCTAAACGAGAGAAAAAGAAAGAGAGAGGGTGAGAGAGACATGTTCATCGGACTATAAACTTAAGAACGAGAGAGAGAGAGAGAGAGAGAGAGAGAGAGAGAGAGAGAGAGAGAGAGAGGGCGTGGGCGTCGCAGCGCTTGGTGGCGCGTTGAACCGCGACCCCTTTGTCGTCGCGACGCCCAAGCCAAGCTAGGATCAAAACCACCCCTGCAGCCTGCGGAGAAATGCGCCAGCGCGGCCAGGCCAGTAACCACTCGTATAGGTAAAGGACTGAGAGCCAACCAGGGGACAATCATTGCAGAGATCACAGCCATGCCCGTGGGCAACTTGTTATAAACGGCTTCTGCTTGTTCCTCTCGCTTTCTCTATTTTGAATTTCCCGTCTCTTTCTAATTTACAAACTCTTACGCTTCGTCTATCGCAACCGTTCTCTGATCTTCTTTATGAATGCTTATTCTCTCCACAAAATCAAGCCTATATACCTTGACATTTCTCTCTCTCTCTCTCTCTCTCTCTCTCTCTTTCTCTCGCTGCAGCACGGCACTCCGTAAAGGTTGACACTTCTGAACATAAAGCTCGAGGCGTCGCTAGAAACGCGACGTTGCACGAGCCCTCCTCCCGCATCGTTGTCTTCGGATATCAAGGTTTTGGTTGGATGCCCCGCGAAATTAGATTCGTAGAGCGAATTTCAAGTCAAGACTGAATCGCCGTACGCACTCAAGGACTCGTCCCAAGAATCACCCCCATCTTCAAGCAGCCTCCCTTTTCCTTTGTCTTAATATTTGAGAAAACGAGATTGTACGATTTCGGTAAATAGTTGTCGCAATTCATAGTGGTTTCGATACATCCCGAGAGTTGCGTAAATTTTTGAAATTTTATTTGCTTAATTGGCAACCCATGCTATTTTTTCACTTGTACATAATTTTTTTCTAGTTTATTCATTATCATCTTATCCATTTTTTTGTATTTCGTCAATTTTTCAACATTTTTGATACCATAAAAACAAGTGCTTCGTCAGGTTGGGTTAATCGTGAAGGGTGCGCTGGAAAAAATCTCACCGTACAACTTTGTAGCCGATTGGAATAGTTATTAGCAAGGGTGTCAAGGTAAAAAAGGTCTCCCCTCAACCATACCTTTAGCTTTTAGATCGTTATACTGCCAAACGATCAAGCTGTCTACCTGAAAGATAGTCACGCAAGATGTAGTTAAACCAGAATAAGAATGATCTATATATATGTATATATCGAGGGTAGGGGCACGTGTCGCGGCTTCGAGTACCTATATAATTATGAGGGCAGGGGTAACTTGGTTAAAGGTTTGCATCATCGGGGTTTAAAAAATCCCTGTTCTCGAAATACACGGTCTGATTTTAGCCCACAGAGTCACGCGAGAGTCTACCCCTATGAATTAGAATTCTGTGCCTTTTCTTTTTAATATGCGTATTTCAATATTCAATTTTTTAAAACTAACACCAGATAAAGATTCTTCGATCACTAAACACACCTCAACAACAAACATTTCGAGCTTTAGAATATTATGCAATAATGTCTTATATATAAACATTTTTCATTTTATCATCTTATTTTTACGACTTCTCGTTTCCGAGAATAAATTTGCCACCATTCCATGGTAACTAAAATGGTTTTGATATTTCTAAAAAAAGAAGAGATTAAAATTATTTTTTTTTCTATTTTTTCATTAACCCGTCAACGATCGCGCTACGTACACTTTAAACATTGGGCGTGCGATGTGAGATTTTCTCATGTGTATAGCTTCAAGTGCTTAATTTGATAAATAGGAACTTGAAAACAATTTCGCTACAGTGATTGTGACAATTCAAAATTTTTATTTTCAAAAAACCATAAATACAACGATAATTGAACACTAAAAACCAAAAAATAATAATTAAAAAAATTCAAAAAATTTTTTTAACTTCTATCATACAGAAGAATAAATTTGGTGAAGATAGAGAAAACCTGGCCAAAAATCCCCTTCCCGGGGAAAAAACCTTGGACAAGTACATTTGTTGACCCCTGTTTCCATTTGTTTTCACAGAAAAAAACTACCCAAAAAAGAACAAAATTTTTAAAAAATTGGCAAGATTGAGATAGGAAAAAGAAGATTGTTTCTATAAAATAACTATACTCCAAATGACAAATAGAAATGAAAAACTTCACACGTTTTATCGAGATCCCAAGAAAAAAAGCAACAATGCCCATCGTGAGTGTCAGGTAAAAAACAGAGTCTACAAGTAAATGATCAATTTGCGCATAAAAAAAATAATTACTTTACAAAAACAGAAATGGAAAAGCCAATGATTTACGTTCAGCACTAAAATGTATAATATCAATAATAGGACAAGTATTTTATTGTCGCTTGAGGATGGAGTATTTAAAAAAAAGCAAAAATTAGTTGGTTATTGAAAAAAGTCACCAATGTACAAAAATAAAAATCGGTCAAAAAAACAGAGTCCAGAAAAAAAAATCGGGATGAAAAAAAACTTGAAGAAAAAAATTTCAAACGAAAAAAATTAGATTGAAAAAAAAATTTCGGCCGAAGTACTTGGCGAGTTTATAACACATACAACATTACGTGAAATACATTACGTGATCCAAGCTAAGCAAAAAAACTCGCCACACTCGTGACCAATCAGAATCTCGATAGGCACGCTGAGGCCTTTCATTGTGACATATACAGCCACGTCAAATTCTTCGATGTGTTGGAATTTTTGCATAATTTTGAGCCTGTGCAAAGTTTTTTCTCAGCAAATACGGCATCAATCGTGCTGATTTAAAGCTCAATCGAAAGATTTTTTCTTAATTAGTCTCCAGTTCAATTTTCAAGTCATCATCTGTCTCCTGAGCTTCGTAATTCGAGAAAATGACTTTCAGTTTTTACCCCCACCACCGAAATTTACTTTATTCAGAGATAATATACTCTGGCGAGCCTCGGGCCAGCAGACGACAGAGCTGTCAAATTCAGAGATAATATACTCTGGCGAGCCTCGGGCCAGCAGACGACAGAGCTGTCAAATGTACTTGTCCCGAGACTCTATCGAGTCTCTTGATTTAAAATGCTTATGCCATTTGAAATTTTCGAGTAATCATCGTTTTAATGTAAGTGTGAAAAAAAGTCTTATAGCGCGACCGCTGATGGGTTAATGATGATAAAAAATGTTTGGTAGTCGAACTTATTATCGGATAAAGTGATCACGTTGATGGAATAACTACAAAGTAACATGCATTAACCATAGAAAATAAAAATCACGTGGTCAAATTTGATTCTTGAATTAATGTTAATCAATTTTTGAAAGTACACATTTTTCACACCGTTCGACCGCGCGATGGAAATAAAAAATTCTTTGCCCATTTTTGCCATTTTTCTGCGTGGCCTAAGGCTTTTTATTTCGATCAATCAAACGGTGTCGAAAATTTGCACTTTTGAAAATACGAAACGGGCGGAGCAACTGATCAATGGTTTTAAATTGGGAGGAGTGTAAATATGATACTCCCGAGATTGTTACTTATGTTGAAAATAAAAACGAGAAATATAACCTTTTGCAATTTTGGAAGAATCAAAAGTACACTATAAACCATCATGAACTATCAGACGTCACATCGTTGGATCTAGCTATTACAATGAAACACCGATTAAACCACTCTTGGCAGTTGACCGATATGATATTCTAACATTCATAACTATTGTACGGAGATGCATAACGTTAGTAAAACTGATCAAATTATTTATAGTAGTATTCGGTTTTCAATCATTTTATGTCGCCGTCACGGGTACAATGAAAAAAAAAATTAAAGTACTGCCAACTACGCGATGAGGTTGGACGAGTTTCGTTGCGCCAATAGTTATATTACGTTTAGTTAATCACCCGGTGGTTGATCCATTTAAAGTTATGTCGTTGAGACAACTACGCCACGATTTTGCCGCTAAATTTTAATTTATTTGAGTTGAATGTATTTCATGTGATACAACCGCAATAAATGGTTACATTGAAAAAAAATAAAACTTGAGACACAGAATCAATTGAATTTGAAACAATCAGACGGAGGTTGAGTTTTGTATACGGTTTGTCCGTGACTTGATAAAATAATAGCATCGAATAAACTTCTCTGCGAGAATTAAATTCAATGACACCATAGATCAACGGAATATAATTTGTGATTAAGCTAATTACCTAGTAGTAATTTCGATGAAATCTTTTGTTACTATTCAAAAAAATAAACTTTTTGCTAAAGCTACTAAAATATTGTCACGCAAACAATAAGTTTTGTTTAATACGAATTATATTTATTTTAACCGGACAGCTTTATTCCCTGGCTGGATTTCTGGTGTGGCAGAAATCCGCTAGAGGACCATGGGCGAAGCGTTCTCGCGTAAGCGTCGCACCGCCCGTGTGCCAAACGACGTTGTGAATCGTTAAATATCGATCACTCCGACCGATGGTCGTCGAGAAAACCCGAATCCTTGTTGTACGAGGTAAAAAGATCTGAGGCTAAAGCCTTATCGTACAATAAAAGTACGCTGATATAAAAAGATTTTGCTTGCTACCTAATTATATCAGGATAGGTACTCTTACTAGAGTCTATTGAACGTCGCAAAATATAAAATAAAAAATATCAAATAAAAAACATTCCAAAAAATATGTATATAAACAAATTTCAAATATTTCTTAGTCATTTCAAAATCATAATTGTTTCAGTAGAATCATTATACGTTTTAATTACACAATGTAATTCATTCAATCCAAACATGATTGATACAATTGACTGAAATACTTTTCCGCATTTCCCGAGCAATGCGATGATATTATTCCAAATATTTATTGAATTTTATTCAAAACATGTTTTGGTTCTATTGAATATTTAAAGTTTTATCTCAAATTACGAGCATAGTTGGCTCAACAAAATACCTTTAACTAAGCGTGAAGGTTGCGTCAATGACGCCATTGGTTTCGCCGTATCCAACTTCAGGGCGTAGTTGAGCCAACTACGCCTCCGTTCTCAACACTGTGCCTTTTTTTCAGTGTATAAATAAAAGTGAGAATTAAATATTATACAATAATATAATGCAGTTGCATAATATCAAAATAAAGACGCGACCTTACTACCGTGGTACGAAATAAATAACGTTAATAATGAAAATTTGATGCACATTTTTGTTTAGTTTTGTCCCTTAAAATACAGAGAGGAAATAGAATAAAGAAAAAACAAGCACGGAAGGCATCGAGCATATGAGCGCGGTTTAACCGGAAGATGGTGCACGCGACTTTAACTAGCTATAGCGATTTCTCTCAATGCTCCTTATTCGTAACTCACAGGCAGCCGCGCGAGATGGCTTTTTGCGAGTCGAGAACCTTTACGCTTCGAAGCACATGCGCGTGGGGGGAGAGGAAAAGAGAGAAAAAAAAGAAAAGCTCGCTCCGGCGATGCGTGAACGTGTCACGCATAGGCACGTGACCGTGTATGTACTACCGAAGACATAATATAACCGGGACGAATAGACCCCCGCGGCGGTGTCTATCGCCCTTTCCTCCCTTCCGTATCCCCCCACCCACGACCGATCCGTTCTCGTTCTCCATATAGTGGCATACCCAATATGCTACACGCTTCGGCACACGCCCCCCCCTCCCTCCCTCGTTCCCTTTCGACACCCCTTGTCAACGCCACTATGTCACTGCTGTTTTTCTATCATGTAGTGATTCTTTTCCGCCTGGAGTCTTTCAAGTTCCCATTAAGAATGTCTATGCCGTTTCCAACTTTTTTAACGCTTGATCAGCTAAAAATCGGTAGTTATCGGGCTGGATCATGAACCCTAAGTCTTGTCTTATAGTTTTCAAACGTTCAACTTGGATTCTAGATATTTTGTGAATCAAGTTCGATTCGCTTAAGGAGGTTGTATCGTTTCTAATGTAAAAATTATTTTCCGACTTTACACAATAAAATTTTGTAAATAGAAAGCGTAAGACAGTATTAAACTTCTGGCGGAATATGCCGATGATTCATCGTTTCAAAATTGAGATATTTATTGTTGAAGTTCGCAATTTTTTGAAAGCATCCATAAGAGCCCATGTTAAACTTGTCATTTTCAACAATGAATATCTCGATTACCAGGCGGTGAAACCTCTCCAAATATTTCACACATAATTAAATGCTGTTCAAGAAGATTCCCGCCAAATTTCAATACATTAACTTGGAATAATCAAATATAATGTATTTTTTGTATGATGTCATATAAATATCGATACAACTTCCTTAAAGTTCAAACTGTTTAGATTGGGTTACAAAAGTTGTGATCGCTGCTCAAAGTTCTGGGACCGAATCGTAGTTGGTTTCGGGTTTCGATCGAATGATTTCGGAGTTAAATCGCAGTCTTTTTAAGTTTGGGTTCTGATCCTAAAGAAGAGTGGATTGAATCTTAAAGCTTTTGTTAGAATTCTGAAAGTCCTATTTTTTCGGACTGTCTACTAGTCATGTTGTAGCCTACGGTTCTCTGCTCCCTTGAACCCTCCAAAGCGCTTAAAGCTCTTGTTCACGATTTAACGGTCTGTGTCTCGTGCATAGCCGTTCTGTGCAGGGGCAAAAGTCGGAACAGGGTGTGTGCTTGGGTTTAAGAGAGTATAGTTACTATTTTGTAACCTCCTTCGCGTGTACAGGTCGAGTGCGTGACGACCTCTAACCACTTGCCCCCCCCCCCCCTCCCCCTCCCCGCTCGCCATATCGTCGTTACGAATGAGGGAGAGACAAGGACGAAAAGCAGGGAGCTCAGAACATAAAACTTATTGTAGCTATATTTCGTTGTCGACACTCCGACGCTCGTGATTTCCGTATATGACTCAATGCACAGTTCACGTAGCACGATAACTCTGCGATGTTGAGTGTCTCAGAGAGAGAGAGAGAGAGAGGGGGGGGGGAGAGAGAGAGAGAGAGAGAGAGAGAGAGAGAGAGAGAGAGAGAGAGAGAGAGAGAGAGAGAGAGAGAGAGAGAATGGCATATGGGAGAAAGTAACAATGGTAAAAAAACTAAAAAAAGATGACCGCCAAAAAGTTGTGTAATGACTTTTCGGGCCTAACCCCACGAAAGATCACAAGCGATAGTACTCATTATCAATCTCCTTGCGCTAGGTAGAACTTAAACAACACGCAATACGCCATTTGGCCCCAGAGGCACGGTTGGAAAGAAAGAGGAGTGAATGGAACTTGAAAATATGGCTTTTATTCCTGCTAGAGCAATTAGAAGCTATAGGGAGAATCTTGAGGTAGCATTCAATTCGAACGCTGCCAACGTACACGCTAAATTTGATTCTTAAGCAAGTCAGGATTGTCTTTTTACCCGTAAGGTTGGGCGAGCTCGGGGTTCCTCTTTAAAAGAGCTTCTTCAACCTTTTCTACCGTTTTCAAACTGTTCTCTGTTTCTCTATCATTTGTTTCTGTTTTTTGACAATTGCATTTATTTTTCCATTTCTCCACCACCAAACAGTGTATAAGATTGCGCGAATTCAGGGGGTCGAACAACAAAGAGGGAGGACAAAAATTTCTTTGATCCTCCCTCCATGTTGTTCGCTGTCTGTTGATGCTCAGCGAGATGCTATACGCGATCGTCCTACGTTTTCTCGCCCTGCATCACAAACGTAACAGGATTACCCCGCCCATCCCTAATTGCTTGTGAATGCACAGATATACTCGAGTCATTGACAATAGACCCAAGGGAGCGTGGACCTTGGTTTCAGAGGGTCCTTGTTTCATTGTAGATAAGCATATGATAGAGTTAAGTCATCGATTTAGTGACCATTTTTTCTTCTTGTTTCATAACTTCGCTCGTATCACTAGATTTTATATGAATTTTTTAAATCACGATTGAGGGCATGGATGTACAAACAGCTCCTAAAATTAGGTTTCCAAATTTTGCATTTCATGCCTAACGCATAACATTATGACTCAGGCACCTAGTTTATAAGTTGAACACATTAGAGAACCTCTTGGAAAGCTATTTTTTAAATTATTTTAATTTCTACCCCTTATAGATTACGATATTCAGAGTCTGAAATTTTACACTGAGAAAAGAGATTGGTTGAAACAACTAAATGGCTTCGTGAAATACGTCGAATATAATATTCAGTTACACCAAGTATTTATCTTATTAGATAAAATATATCCTGTGTTAACGGACAACACCACTGTGACCCCCTATTTTTTTCACATTTTTCAAGAATTTTTTTTTGTGGGAAAAAAAGAGATTCGAAAAATTTTTTTTGGGTTTTGTTCCTTGTTTATTAATGTATCAAAAAACATTTTTTTCACATTTTTCACGCCGCATGGTGGCGCTAGGGAAGCTCTCGCGTCATCTCCGCAGTGGTTCGCGGCACGCAGCAGAACTCTCTTCAACGTCGATCTGAAAAAAAATACCGAGTGTTTTCGTTAATAATATGATATTTTGAAGAGAAGTACATAGGGATTTGGAAAAATATTTATTTTTAAAAAATAAGCACGCCTTTGAAATTAAAGAATGATTTTTGAGCAAAATTTCTCGTCGAAAATAGGCTATAACTTTTATAATTATTGAGATATCGAAAAAATCTTATGTACTTCTCTAGATAATCTACTTTTATTGATACAGTAAAAATTTGAAGTCGATCGGATAAAAATTGCTCGAGTTCTGCTGCGTGCCGCACTCAAAAAAGTGGTTTTGAGAAAAACGCGTTCAAAGTTGGGACTCCGAGCGTCGCGGACCGCTGCACCGCTCCACAAAATATTCAATATCTACGAAAATAATTATTTTTTCGACCTGGGTCCAACGGCATTTCAATCTTAAAAGTATTTTAGATTTTTTAAAATGGTTTTCAAAAAATCGATTTTTTGAAGTTACAGTGGTGTTGTCCGTTAATTCAACAATATCTAAGACAACAAAATTTATTTAGTTGATTGAATACATATCTTTATTCAGTTTAATGAAATAAATGATCCCTGCAACTAAACGGTTTATTGAATGAACGAAATATTACATTCGACGTATTTTGCGAAGCCTTAGTAAATTCAACCAAACTCTTTTCACAGTGTATCGTTGATTTTTCTGAAAGTTCCTTATCGTTATTTCGCATTTCTTTGAGCACTATTATTGCTATATCATGTATGCTAACGCAGTAAGAGAAATAGCGTCATATCCACGGGACTTTATATTAGCCAGATTATGTAATTGAACCATTGAGGAAACCTCGTACAAACTTTGTTTTACAATTTTACTCCCTCCGAGCTTTAAAGTTCACCGTCGATACCTATTAAAATTGGGTATTGCATTTTCGCACGACTCTTCATCGTGTTGGACTGGGAGTATCAAATTCAACAAAATAACGGTTAGCCTAAAGAGTAAAATATCAGTCTACAATACCAAGGCTTTGGATAAAATAAAAAATTGGCAGGGATGCATAAAAATTAAAAATTCGAGCGTCTCAGACATACGCCCGAAGACACTGTATTTCAAAGAGTTCGAAGGGTGAAACAACTACGATTGTCTGACCACGTGTGAGAAGCCCCGCGGCTGTCCTGATTGCGGCAATCCTATTTGCCCTAATTCCACCTTGAGGTATATCTATATATCCAAAGAAAATAACTTTTTCGTAGCTCGAGGGACACCAAATACGAGATTCGACAATCACGCATGGAAAATCTAATTGTTTGACCCGCCTGACACCAACTGCCACTTAAAAAAAGCATCTGCCGTTATTCCGCTGAAATTTGTACAAGAGACGTATAAAAATTCCTCCATAATCCTTCTTGGGCATAAAATTAATTTAGTTATTAATTTAAGGAAGTTTGATCACATGACCCGCCTGTTCTCGAGAATCGTACTTGAAATTATCGAAATTCTAAAGAGTATATCAAACTCACGTTCACACTGTTTGGTTCCTGTAAAGCGCGTTAAATCCAAATGATTTTTTTCAATATTAAATACAAAAAATCACTTGCTCAATCTTCGAAACAGAGGTAACTCCTTCTTATTTTCCAGAAAAGAAATATAAAAAGAAATATGTGAAAGAAAACGGCGGTAAAATAGTACGCTCATTCCTATCCGAGAAGCAGGCAAAGCTGAATCCCGAAAGGAATGAATCAAAATTAAGGAGTATTGTGAATGAAGCTGGGATCACAACTATATAATCGGGGGTCGTACGTGACGTCGTGACGCCAAATGGCTTCCATATTAATTCGAATCCTATTATCCTCGATATGATTTTTTTTTTCGAGGTTATGTACCATTTTTTGCGACTTGATGGAGAAAGTGAATACCTATACAACAATCATTCTATGCCCCCTCCCCTCTTTCGTCCTCTCGCATACGAACGAGTCGCTAGAAATGTGTGAGCAAATTATAGAGAGCCCCGAACGTATATTCCATTCCTATATAGCAGCTTGTCGAGTCCCTGGCTGTTTGCCTACACGGAAATCCTCTCCAACTGATTCTAACGCTCGAACGCTTTGCTCTCTCGTCCTCGTTCATCGGCTCGTACTTTTTTTCATTTTATTTTATTTTTTTAACTTTGTCCTTCCTTCGTTTTCTCTCCATTCGCTATATCGACGTTTGTCAAGAACCCTACGAATTCCCTTGACCTCTTCTTGCGTACGCGTACCCTGCCAATCTCGTCTAACGAACGGCCATCTTTTGTCGACCACTCACCAAGAAATCACGTCAATCCACCCATACTTATTTCGAAATTCTTGTGGGTTTATACATGTTACCCATATGGGGAGATAAATTCTAACGACGACGTTAAAGTAGCCGCCTTTGATCGGGATATTATCGATTAACTTGATGCAGTATTCTCAATTCCTATAATATGTTTATTATGTCCTTGTTCAGGTTACGGCAGCAGCTTGTCCAAATCTGCCCTCGACACGCATTCTCATCTCAGACAACCTGGTAAGTTTAATATTAAGATTTCAAAAATCAAAAAACTTCATTAAATACATCAAATAAAATTAAGGTAGACATTGAATGTCGTTTTAAAGAAAATAAAGCAGGATATAAAGAAAAAAAGAGAAAAAAACAAGACTCCCCAAAATTATTATCAATTATACAGTGGGATAATTCGATTAAAAATTGATACCTACAATTTTGTAAAATAAATTAATTCGTTTCATGGATCGGAAAATCTTGACGATTTATATAATGCCCCATTATCATCATCGTGCTCTTGTTTACTCCCACACATTTTCGACGCACACCTTTTTTATTTAACTTCCGACTGCTCGCAGGGCAAAAAGACGTGAGTTATGCGTTTCACTGCGATCAGCTGATTGGCGGGGGGGGGGGGGGGGCATTTCTTTGTCGCCATTTTTCTCCAAAACGGGGACATCTGTCTTGACCAATTTTCGCATGTACTTTCTGTGTGTAGCAGACAGTGTTCTTAGACATAATTTGTCAAAATCTATTATAAACTGGCTTCGTTAATTAATATTTACATTCAAACTCATTTCGCCATATCGAATGATGACCCATATAAGGTAGTCCTCGACTATCCACTAATTCACGCGGTTTAGCGTTGCTAATTCAGGCCAAACTGTCGCGCGTCGTTACAACGGAGTTTATCTATATCTTTTTTTTAGGTTATCGTGAAGTCATCTGTCACATTGTTATTTAATATTTCGTCTTGTGTTATAAATATATTAAGAAAAATAAATTCGTTGCAGAAAAACATTATTATTCTTGAAGTGTTATATATTTACTGGAAAATAATTGTTGAAAAAAATAAATGAATAATTTATAAAAACTCCCGACTGCAACAATTATACAAATAAAAACTGTATGACTTGAAATAACAAAACACTAAAATATCTATAGATACAATTTTAATTGTACTAAAAAGAGTTACAGAAAAAATGCTATTCAAAGAGGTCTTAGAAAAAAATTAATTTAACCTTTACGGTACACACTAGGGCCACGCGTGACCCCAGTCTTTGTTAGTTCGCGTTGTGAATTCGTAGGAGGAGCATTTCGACTTTTGATTGCCTAGTGGGAAAAATCTTTACTGATATACCGATAAGGTTTTACATGTCCCGTAATTACTTAGACTGCGGTTACTATGCCAGTGCGTTTTAAGAATTCATTTTAGGGCCATCCGTGAATGAAGTTTTTCAACATTTTGGAAGGCAGGGAGGTGCGCTGTTTTTTTCGTGTTATGTTGAACATTTACTTTGAGATAACATTCGGACTTTCCAGTTAAAATGACTTGTACTGAATGAAAAAATTTATAAGTCAAGTTGAATATTTTAATATCGTACTGCGCCTTTTACTTTCAGACTATTTGGGCGTAAACTGTGCCTCCTAAATGAATAAGTTCTTCATGAATATGTTACTCACAAGGAACACTACTTTGATGTCCGCCTCCGATTTTCTTGAAACTCCTGTATGTGAAAGATCATTGGAAACTAAGAGACACGTATTTTTTTTATCGGCGGAAAAACGGTTTTAAGGGGTGAAACCATCCTTCAAAATAAGACATGACAAGGAGTGGTTTTGCAGTTTCTCCAACAAGTACTCAACCGATGTCGATAAAACAAAAACCAAAATGTTTCTTATCCAAAGCGATGAAAAGTCCACCACGCGAACGAAAAAAAAAAGTTAGGGGGTGAATCACCCCTGCATTTATCTGTTTCTCACCCCACATTAAAGAGGGGTGAATATAATGGAATGGAAAGGGTTCTATTTCCATAAAAAACATCAAAATAAAGTTCACATGTTTTCATATTCTTTAAAAATAGCAACCTTAAGGGGGTGAACAACCCCTTATTCGAATTTTCCTATTACCGTTGCCTTTTCTCTGTTTTATATGTTTTTGCGGCTTCAAAATATCACAACAGCTCCGAATCAACGTTTTCTCATGTTGCGAAATTAATACAACACCCTGACAGGGTGAATCACCCCCTCTCGATTTTCCTCTTTATTCGCGATTTAAAAATTTCTTCATCTATTTTGTTCAATCTGCTTTCCCTTCACCGACGTTAGGAATTTAATGGTTTTAAGTATGTATGCATATTTGCGTTAACCTCAATCGGGACGGGGGGAGGGGGAGAGGGAAGAGCTACTTCTTATTCACACGATTCCAATTGTTATGTCTGAATAAGTTCCACAAATAGCGATTTGTCTCGCCTATGTACAAGCATATTTTTAATACGAGCTTAAACACATATTAACAATTGATCAAGAAGAATTAACCCAGAATTGTATACATTGCTTGACCCATGCTTTTCAATTAGTGATTTAACATCTTGAATTTATTTATCTGTGTTATTTTTGATCAATTTTTATTTCACACTTTTTGAAGTTCACTGCTACTTTTGGTGGAGAGTTTTTAGTCAATTCATTTTTAAACATTTCTTTTGTTTTTTGAAACATAAAAAAAAAAATATTTCATTTTAAGCTAACGACGTGCTTAATGGAGTTTAGACATTGGCGCGTTGGTGCGTGATCCAAAATTGTATAGCTCGAGCTTTTCGGAGGTAACTGCATGGAATGACCCCTTCGATTATATCCTCGTTGTACGCGTCCTCTCGTTAACACACACACTTTCGTACACAGAGTTTCAACCCCTACTACCTGCTCAATTTCCGTCATTCTTCGACAATTTCTCCCCCCCCCCCCTTTATTACACCCCTCGAAATGATTAATATATGTAACCATTGCGAACGGTTGTTGATTCTCACTCTCAATATTTATTTTTTAGTTTTCTGATAATATCAATTCGTAAAAGGCTGGAATAAGGGATGAAGAGATTGACAAGTATTGCTAAAAATACGAAATTCTTGACGTTTTATACGTAGATCGCTACAAAAGTTTTATTACGCCCGAGAATTACCTCGCTTTGCAAGATTGCGACAAAACTTTTGCAGTGACCTACGTATTTCATGGGAACAAGAAGATACACTTGTTTGGCCTTATGACAGAGCGAGGGCTATAACATTTTTTACCAAAAATACTATTGTTCAGGAGAAAACTTGGAATTCCTAAAATAGCCATCTCTCTCTCTCTCTCTCTGTCTCTTTTTCTCGCATTTATGGCGGCTCAGTCCTTGTATCATTTCACTTCAAGAGCAACTACTAGTAATTCTGGTCTGCTCTCCGCACCGATTTTCGACCGCAGTGCTTCCCCTTGATTAAAAAAAAATGAAAAAAAAAATATAATAATTAAGTATTTTTTTTCTTAAGAATCCAGTTTGGAAAATTTCATCTATTTTTTGGAATAGTTTAAACAAAAAATCGGATCCGGTTAAACCCAGAACACTCGGACCCTCCTCCAGCGGAACATAGTGGCGTTTCGTTCGAGCAGTGAATAGACGTACAAAGTCTCATTCCTCCTTCTACCCTCGCTCGTCATTATTAACTCGTAAGTGAATTACCGCTCGATCGAGAGCCGATCATCGGTATATAGGGGTCCTTCTATGTATATATTTCGAGGGGGGCTCGGTTCCTGATTTGGAACGACCTTTGAGGTTCTACCCTCCCCCCTCCCCTCTTTCCCCATTAAGGGAAAAGCGAGAGAGAGAGAGAGAGAGAGAGAGAGAGAGAGAGAGAGATGTGAGGCGTTTCACGCGAAATTTGTATTTGAAACCCTAGTCGCTAGTACGATTTTTTTTTACACATTTTTCTATGCAAGAAGATACTTGGCCCGTATTTTTGTATTTTCCAAATTGGTAATTTTAAAAATGTTTACGGCCAATTTAATTTTTGACACATTCAGATTGTGATAATTCAAACTATCGGTATTACAACAAAAAAATGACTAACAATAATTTTATTCTATTTTAAATGTACTTTTAGAAAAAAGATCGACCAATATTAAAGAAATTCAATTGACTTACGACCGGAGGATGTAAAAAAAATATGGGTATACTATTTCCCTTACGGAACCAAACATCCAATAGACGTATTTTGTACGTACATAAGGACAGAAAATATCCATGTCACGTTCATTGGATGTTCGGTTCTGTGAGGGTTTGTTTGCATAAACAAAATGTATAAAATGTATTTGAACCAGTCCAGAGGGCTCAGTTTTTCGAAATGAGAATTTCGCGTGAAAAACCTTATACATATTCGATGATTCGCCGTCGTTATGGACGTGTCTCCTTCCCCTTCGACAGACGTTTAGTTGTTCTGTTCATTCGGAATCATAAGTCCGTATGCTTCGAACGAGAAAAGATAAAAACCGTGATTCCCATCCATTTCTATAGTTTCAATCCGCACTTGCTTGATCACGTTGAAACGCTTCGAAATGGTCAATGTAGCTAGGATGATTCATAATACATTCATAATATTTTACTTGAATTTCTTACATTTTTTGTTGTTACGATTTGGGTGAAAAATTCGGCAAGAAAAATTACTGAATTAATTGTTAATTGTGGATATCGGTTAAAATTGCATTTATATGCACTGAGAAAAAAGATGTGTTATTTGAACAAAAATTTTGTTGAAGTCGTTCAATACGTTCATTTGTTTGTTCCAACCACTTAAATTGCTGGCTCAAATAAATATAAGCTGCAGTAAGCGTATATTTATTTGAGTCAGCAATTTAATTGGTTGGAACAAACAAATCAATGTATTGAACGATTTCAACAAAATTTTTATTCAAACAACAAATTTTTTTCACAGTATGTATATTATTATTTATTATCTGTCGTATGACATTGTCAATGTGCTGAGCCAAGGGTCCCATGACTCGGACACTCATGGGTCCCGACTCAGCGATCCAAATTCTTCTTCTTCTTCTTCTTCTTCTTCTTCTTATTATTATTATTATTATTATTATTATATGTTGCCGATTGCTTTAGGAATGTAAAAAAATTGTCAACATTTTTTCGAAAAAATACAATATCACACAGGAATTCGTAAATATTTGTTGAAAATTGTATATACCAAGTTGTTGGAAATTGACGGAGTTCCGTTTACCATTACCAATACCGTTTTCGTTTAGTTTCTCTGTAGTCAGATTGAACACAATTTTTTTCCACCCGTCACATTCGTGTTGCCCCTTGATTTAAAGGCTTACTTACATCTAGAGATGTAAAAATAGGGTCAATTTCAATAATTTTTTTCATACTGAAAAAATGTATCTATTGAAATAATATTTTGTATATTTGAAAAGACATATTGTTGTGAATGAAAGCGAAAAATTTCATTGAAAAAAATAAATTAGATGAGCTGTGGTTGTAGTTTTTGTAAAACAGTTTTTTGCAGAATGCTATTTGTGGTAACCACGATTCTGACTGTATGCTTTAACCTAAAAATTAAACAAAGGTTTTTGCTCAAAGTCGACAATAAAAATACAGTCTTTGTCGAGGCCGGATTTTTTTTAATGTATTTTTCGTAAAATGGCAGAGGTTTGAATCGTGAAGTCAGGATTTTGTCAAAATGTTTTTTCTTTTTTTACTTGTGAAATAAAAACTATGATGTGTAAAAAAAAAATCGCTTGACAGAGACCAGACAATTGTGTAAAGGTCCTCTGTATCAAATTTCATCCAATTCGGTCGTTTAATTTTCGAGATAGAATGGTTACCGTTTTCAGAAACACCATTTGGAAAAAAAAAAAACATTTTGGTGTTTAAGCATGTGTCAAATGGAGATTAAATTTTTTTCTCATAGCTACAATATGTTATCGATTCCCAGGAAATTTTTAGAAATGACATATAAAAGATGACACCATTAAAAAATAATCTTTTTGGAAAATCGAGTTCTTTTACCTTTCTAGGTGTATGTAAGCCCTTAATAAAAATTAAAAATCAAAAAGTAATAAACAAAAGTTAAATGAATGTATGAAAAATGTGGATACTGAAAAAAATGTACAACGAACATAAAATTACAAATGTTATAATTATAATCGGATTCAATTGTGATCGGGGGATGTCTCTGTTCTCATTCAATAATTTAGTTAGAAACTTTTTCTGACCACAATTGAATTCGATTATAATTATAACATTTTTAATTTTATGTTGGTTGTACTTTTTTTCTGTACCCTCATTTTTCGTACATTCATTTAACTTTTGACTACTTTTTGATTTTTAATTTTCGCATGTGAGTTACTTATCGTACCATTAATAATTATCGTACAATTAATATTGACCAGAAAAATTGAATCTTGAGGGAGTTGCACTTATTAATCGAATGATTTTTTATTTATCTGTGTTATTTTGGATCAATTTTTATTTTGCACTTTTTAAAGTACACTATTACTTCTCGTGAGGAGTTTTTATATAATTTATTTTCTAAACAATTCTTTGTTTTGTTGAAACATTTTTGAAACAATATATTTTCATCGAGTTATACTATTATAGCAGTCGGGAGTTATTTTGTTTTCAAAACAATTTTTTTTTACTTGTAATGTTTTTACGGTATCCATCATATTTTTTTTATAGATATATTTTTTTCGATACACAGTTTTTATACTTTTTTTACTTTATTTTCATAAGACCTCTTTGAATACAATTTTTTTGTTTGAATTTTTTTAGTACCATTAAAATTGTATCTATAAATATTTTAGTGTTTCGTTATTTCAGATAATACAGTTTTTTTTTGTTTCTATACTTTTTGCATTCGAGAGTTTTTATAAATTATTCATTAATTTTTGTCAATAATTATTTTTCAGTAAATATTAGGTGAATGACTTAATTTTTACAGATTTTCTCTTCGAGTTTAAAATTATATTTAAAATAGAAATATTTTCGTGGTTTTTTGTGGTTTTGAAAGGATCGGACGCAAGGTTTCAGAACACCGAACGACAAGTCTACGTGAGTTACATAACCTCTCAGAATAGCAGAGTTTACAATGGCAACTGATAAACAGCACATTCGGCACTGCATTCTATACGAATTCCAACAAGGAAAAAATGCTTCTAAAGCACGGGAATCAATTTGTAGTGTTCTTGGTGCCGATGTTGTATCTTATGAAACGTGTAATTATTGGTACAAACGTTTTAGAAGTGGTGATTTCAATCTTAGTGACCAGCCGCACCCTGGACAGCCTCGAAAGTTTGAAGATGCGGAATTGTAAGCTCTACTGGATGAACACTCAACGCAAACGCAACAAGAGCTTGCAGCTCGGTTAGGAGTCATCCAAACAGCTATTTCCAAGTGTTTGCACCAAATGAGAAAAATTTAAAAACACATGTGTTGACCGAACACAACCTAGGTCAACGTATGAACACGTGCCTTTGCTTGCCCGGCAATAAAAAAAGGATTTCTTATGGAAAATTGTGACGGGTGATGAAAAGTATATTTTTTACGAGAATCCCAAACGTAAAAAATCGTGGGTAGATTCCGGGCAACCCAGTAAATCGACGTCAAAACAGGACATCCACTTAAAGAAGGTTCTCCTGTGTATCTGGTGGGACATGTGCTTTATTACGAACTCCTGGAAACTGGTCAGACGGTGACTGCGGAACGCTATAGCTGACAATTGAACAAACTGAGCGAAGACCTTGATCAGAAAAGGCCATTTACTGGTTAAGGAAGCAGGCAAGTCATACTGCTGCATGACAATGCTCGACCTCACGTTGCATGGTCCGCGACTCAGAAGATCCTCTTGAACTTGGGATGGGAAGTTCTCCCGCACGCGGCATATTCACCAGACTTGGCCCCATCCGACTACCATTTGTTCCGGTCAATGCAGCACGCCTTAGTGGATAAACAGTTCAAAACGCTGGACGATGTGCGTAAATTCGTCGATGACTTTATCACCTCGAAGCCTGCAAGTTTCTTTCGCGACGGCATTCGTATGTTATCTGAGAGATGTCGCAAGGTCATAGAAAACAATGGACAATATTTTCCAGATTAAGTTTGTTGTTGTCTATTTTTTTATATGAAATAAATTTACTGAACAATCTGTAAAAATTAAGTCATACATCTAATATATAACATCTCAAGAATAATAATGTTTTTCTGCAAGGGATTTATTTATTAATTTTTCTTCAGTCGATATATTTATTGATTACACGAAACGAAATATTAAATAACAATGTGACTGATAACTTCGTCATAACTTAAAAAAGAAAACAGACGAACTCTATACTAAACGACGGGCGGCAATTTGGACTGAAATTAGCAGCCATTAACCGTGTGATAGTCGAGGACTGCCTTATATGGTCATTTGCGATAGGATCAAGTGAGATGAAACGGCAATGTTAATTAACAAAGCAAGTACACAATAGATTTTGACAAACTATGCATAATGTTGTGCCCGCGAAGACCGTCACGTGGGGACGAGTTATCGAGGACGGATATTTTTGGATTATTTGCCAATGAATGAGCCGAAACTCCAACTCGATATTTAAAAACAAGTTAACGTAGGTTTATTGAGAAAAATGAAGTTAAAAAGGTATACAAAGTCAAGGTGATTTGCCTTAAGACCAATCGTTCTAGATTATTTTGTAGATTGTCGCAGACTACCGAATTTGGGCAGAGTTGCTGCTTTTAATGATTCGCATAATTTCCCCCAAATGGTATTAATTTTACCCCTACTATATTTTAATTGGCTCTCGAATATTCTCGAGCGATCGGTGGCGTGATGCACCGTCAGCTTTTTAGGGACGAGCTCGCTCGGAGTCGACGGACCCACGCGCGGCTATCGATGAAAAAATTATTGATGTATTTGCGAATTGTTTTATACTGGCTTATGTTGCCATGCAATGTAATTTTACTGAATTTTTAGTTGCTATGCGGGGCGCAATATCCCTCCCCCCTTGGAGAAACAAAATTTCATTTTGGCTTTTTGTTTTGTTTGTTTGTTTCCCCCTTTTTTTCGAGCATAATCACTTGATAATAACTTGAACATAATTTGAGCATAATTTACTGATATCGACTTGGTCTCTTGGCGTACAATTTTTGTTTTAATTTCATTTCGATTTTGTGTTTCGTGTTTACATTGAACCGGTTGAAGGTGGTCGCGATGTAGGTGTGTAAATGACGTTGAGTTCTGTGTTCGGTTAGCTCTTTTAGCAAGCCTTGATATTTCGTTGACTTGACGAGTCAATTGTACTCGCTGATATAATTTGATTTTATAAATACTGTAACGATACCGTCTATTCACGTGCGCGACGCGAACAGCTGATCGTCCGTCGTTATACTGAGCGAGCGCCTAGCGGACAAAACCGACACTAGCGTGCGAAGCGAGTCGCTAGTACAAGCTCCTTGCGAAGAAAAATATAAACTAGGATTTGGCGTACGTGACTTTTTGCACGTCGCATTATTTAATGATAAAACAATAATTCTTATGATAAATTCGAGAATAGAAAAATCAGAAAAAATCTTGAAATTCTAATAAAGTATGCAAGCGACACAATCATAACTAAAATTTAAATAAAAGAGAAAAGAAAAGAAGGAGCGTTTCTGCGCATGCGCGTTGCGATCACCCTAGAGAATCTACGAATCAGATAAGCGGGCTAAAACTATTGTTTAATTGTTACTTAACTTTTGAAAGACACTATTATTGTTGATAAGAATGGGAATAATCGATAACTAAAATATGAAAAAATAAGAAAATATAAAATGTTATAAAATAATATAAAATTGAGAAGTTAATTATTCTCGCACATGCGCGATGTGAACTGGCCTTAAGTCGAGCCAATCGGGTCTTGCGTAGCAACGAGGAGGACCAATAAGAGAATTTAGAAGCCAGACCTTGGTTCGAGATTATTTTGCGGAGCAACCGGTGCTCGAGTTATTAATAGACTGTGTTATTATTATTATTCCTTTGTTTCGAACAGTATAAAAAACCGTGCTCAGAGGCATCGATAGCTCATTCCCAGCTCATTCTCAGCTCATATCTGACTCTGAAAAAAGACTGATAAGCAAGCTCACTACTACAAGGTCATCTCTGGCTTATTCTGGATAGAGATATTTAACTTTCAGTATCAGAATATTCTCAAGTTCCATAACCAGCTTAACCATCTATCCTAAACTATCCTATACATTGGTGACGGGGTAGTTCGAGTCCGTTCTATCCCTGTAGCTGGTGTATACCCAATAATTCTGTTTCCTCCAGATTTATCCTTTTCAGGTGACGGAGTCGTTCGGGTTCGTTCGATTCCTGCAGCCGGTTTAGGTTAAATTACCGATTGGTGACGGGGTATTTCGATCTCGTTCTATCCCTGCAGCTAATTACCTATCCTTAAAGGGGTACTGGTGACGGAGTTGTTCGGGTTCGTTCAATTCCTGCAGCTGGTATTCCTAACCTCCTATCCAATTCATAATTAATTTTCCTAAAATTTATTGCTGGCTGGGATTGGAGATTATAGGTGCTAATTATTATTATTAAATTAAATAATTGAATTTTGAATTTATTATTATGAGAAATAACCAGAATAAGTCACAAGGGAATTCTGTCTGAATAATTGAAATATTACAAACCGAGCAAAATTATTGAATAAATTGTAGCCAATAAATAAAAAAATCGATTTCTTTTGATAAGCGGTTATTTAAACTAATCTTAAAGAATACTCAAAAAGAAATCGATTCAAATTTATTGTGTCTCTGTCTCATTGGGGTTTCGAAAGAGAATTCAAAAAATCTTTGAATTTTTTTAATTAACTGAATAATAAAGAAATAAGGAGTCATGAATAATAGAATTCAATAAATTATTTTCATCGTCCAAAATAGTTCAATTATTGTAAAATTATATCGAGTTATGAAAAAAAATATTATCATTGTATCGAATCATTATAAATTTTAATTGATTATTTTGGACAATTAATCAGAAAAGTTTACCATTTTTTTAATTATTTTTGAGCGATAAATCGATTATTTCCTACCATTATTTCCTTTTGTTTATAAAGAAAGATACCAAACCGCTAATAATTGATGAAATTATAATAAGGGAACAATTATCATTGTTTCCGTGAAAAGAAAAGAAACATGCGAATAAAATAATATAAAAGAATACGCGAAATAAATAAAAATTTTCTTTATTTGAACAAAATTCCTGTACAAGAAGGATCATCTTTGTGTTTTCATTAATAAATAATATAATGGTCATTCCATGTTAAATCGACCAATGGTTGGAATCGACCCCTTTCGATTTGGATGAATTCTTGTCAGGAGTTTTCTTTTATCATAAAACGAAGTCCTGCCAAAAGAAATTTTTTTTTTCGAAAGTTATGTGAAATTCAAATTTTCACCATTTTTCGAATTTTTCAAGTTTATTTCATAATATCTCAAAAACTACCATAGTTACGAAAATGCGCTTGGGTTTGTTTTAAAGAGGATATTTGGGGCTATGAAAAAAAAAATATTTTGAAAAAAATTTACGAAAAATGATGAGTTGGCAGAATTTTGAAATTTGAAAAATCGAAGTTCAGTATCAAATTTTTGGCTCAATTTTTTTAAATCTAATGCCTTTAATTGATCCAAAAATATCCTGAAATTTTCAAGAGGGTGTTTTTTTTAAATATGAATTTTCGAATTTTAATTAAAAAAAAATTTTTTTTTGCAACTTCTAAATAAAGTAAAGTTAAGCAAATATTTAGTTTTGTAATTTTGAGCAATAAAAAATTAAATCTACGACATAAGCATGTAAAAATAATAACATAATTGAAATTACTTTTTTTATTTATGTGGTTTCAGTTTGAAAAACAAATCAGTTAAGAAGTGGCACATTTTTTGTATCTACTACTAAAGTTTATCCTACTAGATAATTACCAGGGAGACTAGAGAGAAGGAGTGAACACAGCATAGGCCAATTTGTAGTTCCAGCGTGCCCAAAACACGTTGATGCTATAGTTTCTGGTTTTGCCACTGCAGCGCTTGTGACCGAAAGTACTAATGCATATAGTAATAATAATCCTCAGCGACGTGAAACTGACTTTGTACTTTGCGATCGCAGCGCCTCTCATTTTCTACCAATTTTTGGGAACACTTCTTAAGTACGGTGTGTTCACTCCTCTCTAGTCTCCTTGATAATTACCATGGAAGATAGAGATCTCTAGAGAGGTCTCTATTCTCCATGATAGTTACACTTGTAGAGGTCAGTGAATTTATTATTATTAATGTACTCGCAGCTCCCTGGCACAGGCGAATAAAAATAGTTCGCGACATGTCCTTACCGCACCATGGCGCTAGTAGTCATCTGCTCGGTAGTTACCATTTGGTGTATATCTATATACAGCGAGCAGATGACAGCTAGTGCCATGGTGCGGTAAGGACATATCGCGATTTTAGTTAGGTCAATCGCCACCAAATTGCGCTAGTTGTCATTTGCTCGCTGTATATAGATATACATTGAATGGTAACTACCGAACAGATGACTACTAGCGCCATGATGCGGTAAGGACATATCGCGAACTATTTTTATTCGTCTGTGCCAGGGGGCTGCTAGTACATTAATAATAATAAATTCACTGACCTCTACAAGTGTAACTATCATGGAGAATAGAGACCTCTCTAGAGGTTTCTATCTTCCATGGTAATTATCTAGTAGGATAAACTTTAGTAGTAGATACAAAGAATGTGCCACTTCTTAACTGATTTATTTTTCAAACTGAAACCACATAAATAAAAAAAGTAATTTCAATTATGTTATTATTTTTACATGCTTATGTCGTAGGTTTAATTTTCTATTGCTCAGAATTACAAAATTAAATATTTGATTAACTTTACTTTATTTAGAAGTGGCAAAAAAATTTTTTTTTTTTATTAAAATTCAAAAATTCATATTAAAAAAGAAACACCCTCTTGAAAATTTCAGGATATTTTTGGATCAATTAAAGGCATTATTCTAAAAAAATTGAGCCAAAAATTTAATACAGAACTTCGATTTTTATGATTTTTCTAATTTCAAAATTCTGACAACTCAGCATTTTTCGTAATTTTTTTTCAAAATATTTTTTTATTCACAGCCCCAAATATCCTCTTTAAAATAAACACAAGCCCATTTTTGTAACTATGGTAGTTTTTGAGATATTTAAAAAATAAACTTGAAAAATTCGAAAAATGGTGAAAATTTGAATTGCGCATAACTTTCGAAAAAAATTTTTTTTTTTTTTTTCTTTTGGCGGGACTTCGTTTCATGATAAAAAAAAACTCCTGACAAGAATTCATCCAAATCGAAAGGGGTCGATTCCAACCATTGGTCCATTTGACATGGAATGACCCATAATTATTTTGTTAAAATCAAATCCATGTCTTTTCTCGCTTTCTTTCATACCTGCTCCTTATTATTAAGAAGCTCGAATTCACGCGTACGGCGTGTTCCATAAAAACGTACCGTTACAATACATATCATTCCGATGGATAGTATTATTAAAGTTGTTACGCTTATAGAATAGTTACCAATAATATGGTAAGGGTATGCCCATATATTTGGCTCTTCATTCAGTTTTTCTTTTAATGTTTCAATACGTTTGCCTAAAGTATTTGTTTCCAACGGATTTGTTATTATTTTATGAAAAATGTTATAATTGAAAACGGAATGATTAAGATTTGATTTCCCTATAGTGTTCGTCAGGTTAAAATCTGGTACGAAAGTTATGAATTCATTTTGCGTAAATTTGTTTAATGTTAACAATTTATAATTTGCGGATGTGACGGAATATTCTCCATCCAAAGCCAGTATTCCAGTATCGCAAAATTGTTGTGTGTAGAGTAGTTTCGTTTTTGCAATCTACTCTAATATTTTCTGTTTTTGGTGCCACGAATAACCATCGGCCTTCTTGTTCTAATGTGATTATTATTGTTTTCTCTAATTTTACTATTCGCTGAGTGCAAGATAGTTCTTCCGGTGTATTACCTAAATATATTGCTACTTCGCATGGGGTGTTATCTTGCACTGTTTGCAACGCTTGTTTTGGTTTATAGTAGTAGGTTGTATCGACCTTTTTACTTTTGTTAAGTTCTTCTTCAGTTAAAGTTAAATAGATTCTTTTATTTCCATTAACTATTATAAATTTCGTTGAAGTTTCAATAAATTGAAATTGGTTTTCGTTTGTTCTTACTGGCAAAGGGTATACCTTATTAATTTTTAAAACAACATTATCTATTAATGGGATTTCGATCAATAAGACGACTCGATCTTTTACCGAATACGTTGTGATTTCCGCTGTTTTAAGTAAATTTGTTATATCGCTATTTTTTAGGCTGGTTGCGAAATTTAATCCCTCAGGAATGTATGGTGTTGCGGCTGTTAAATAATTCGATATTTGCTGTGGAGTTGTTATGGTAGGATTTACTATTCCTTTGTAAATTTCTACTAGAAAATTTGCTAGTTGATCTACGTCTCGTATGAATGATTCGATTACGGTGGCGACTGCGTTTATATTTTCGTCGAGAATTTGTTGATGAGATATCGTAGTGATTTGGCTTGTGAACTCTTTTTCTATGCTGTCTATCGCGGTTTGTAAAGTGACAATATTTGAGATCGTTTCACTCATGTATCAAGAGACGCGGTAGCGGCTCGACGCCAAGTATTAAAAGAAAAAGCCAGCGCGAGGCCTACCGCACTCTTATATACGCGAATATGCCGGTTTTATGACGTCACGGCGTTTTCAAACCGTTCTGACGTACGAACCGTTTGATAAAAAAATCTGAATATTGGTGACGATTTTTTTTCGATTTTTCTCTTTCTATTGCTCTCTGTTGCAAGTAAATCCGTCCAGCCAATCTTGGGATATGATGATTTAGCGACATAAAATCGAACATTCCGGGATACTGTGCTTTTCTTTGGATTCTTAGGATCAGACAGGTATAAGTCGCGCTCGAATGGGCGGGACATACGCCCTTTTAACGATAATCTACATTTCTCTACTGTCCGTCACGCTGCCCACTGAACGAGGCTACCCTCTCTCCTTGCGCGCCGCTGAGTGAGAGAGACAGCGCGCTAAACCTCGTCCCCTCTCTCTCGCTTGTATAGCGTGCTTTCTCTTTCCCGCTGTTTCGCGCGCTTTATATATATATATATGCCGGCCGAAATCGTAAAATTTGGAGCCGCACTAATAATTCGATTGCTCTGCCAAAAAAGTAGATATTCTAATTTTGCAAACAAGGTTTTGAAGAGGGCATATACAGCTTCATTCTGGGTTATTTAAATACTTTTACGATTTTTTTCGGACCTTGTATACATTTTTGAACATGGTCGTTTTTCACTTTTTTTTCAGTTGTTTAAAATTGGTTTAAATTACATGAATTAAATAATACGCGTAGCATTTCTTCCTGTACTTCCTGTATGCACTAACTATCGAGTCGCTACCGCGTCTCTTGATATGTATACACATGATAAATAAACCACATGTAATAATATAACCACATGTAATAATTAAAATATTAGTATATAATATATGATATCGCGTGTCATTGACGATGTGTAAGAGTAAAAAAAAAAAAAAATAGAGCGCAAAGCCGCGCGCGTTTTATCTCTTTCTCATTTGTTTTCAATAAATAATGAATGAAAATATCGTATGTTTTCTGTATCGCGCGCTCTAACACTGTATTATTCTTTATTTTTTACTAAAAAAAAAAAAATGACGTTTTTGTATAAATTTTTCTACAAATATAAGGATGACATTTATATGTCGATCAGTATAATTTTGGACACGTTTTGTCACCGCTGTGTAATCTCGCTGGATGCCAGTCAATCATCTTCGTAGATACTTGAGATGGCTGCTCCCCTGCGAGACCGTCAGCGCGCGTATTTTGTAGTAATATGCGATAAAATGTGAAGGAAACATAATTTTTTAAATTTTCGTCTTGAATTAAAATTTTATTATTAACTCTGTTTAAGTTATATTAATTTGAATATGAGTGAAGTTTCAGTGCAAGTATAGTGATTCCGAAAAAATTGTGCCCTGTCTTCAGTTTTTCCATCAGCTGTCGCTTTTAGTTTTTGACACACCCTTATTGTTTTATCCTCCCTTTCTGTACCCTGAATTATCATTTTTTTATTCAAATCAAGAGACGCGGTAGCGGCTCAAAGCCAAGTATTAAAAGAAAAAGTTAGCGCGAGCCCTGCCGCACTTTTATATACACGAATATGCCGGTTTTATGACGTCATAGCGTTTTTAAATCGCTCTCACGGACGAACCGTTTGAGTAAAAAATTTGAATATTTGTGACGAATTTTGTTCGATTTTTCTCTTTCTATTGGTCTTTGTTGTAAGTAGATCCGTTTAGGCAATCTTGAGATATGATAATTTAATGAATTAATATCGAATGTTTCGGGATAATCTGTCTTCCTGGAGACAAACGGGCGTAAGTCACGCTTGAATAGGTGAGACACATGTCCTTTTGATAAGAATCTTCTACATTTCTCTGCTTTTCGTCACCCAGTCCCGCTGAACGAGGTTTATACCCCCTTTTATCGCGCGCCGCTGAGTGAGAGAGACAGCGCGCGAATCTTCGTCCCCTCTCTCTCGCTCGTAGCGCGCTCGCTCTCTTTCTCATTATTGTTATTTCTGTTATTTTAGTTAGTTTAGTACTTTGGTTTCTGTTATTTTTTTTATAAAAAAAACAATTATTTTTTTGAGAAATTTTAAGCATATTTTAAGTGTGATCGTAGGGAAATCATTCGTTGTATATTATTATTATAATTAAAATATCGATTTTTTTTACAATCTATTATCTATAGCTCCTTGAAAACTCGAACAAAGCGAATCGTCTAGGAGGTTAACATTTTTGTTCTGAAATGTACTTTGTTTAAAACTATGTGAAAAATTATTCGAAGTTTACATCACCTACCTTTTTTTATCCTAAGATAAAATAACCTTTTTTCATAGCGCTTGTACTAATTAATTTGTTTCTTCAATGTTTGTACGGAAGCATAATTCAATTAATAAATTTTAAGCGAAGTACAAACATGAGAAAATAGCTAGTTCTATTTTTCGAATTGTTAATTTTAATAAACATTTTTGTTGTTGATTAGACTAATATTTCCCCACGATTATACTAGTCTTGAAATGCATTGAATGAATAATAGTTTCCTATGAAAATTTAACAGCAAAATTAAAAGGGACTATCGCTGCGGGAAAAAACATTTTTTGCTTGTAATTTAAAAATTGATTTACGTAATCTTTAAACAATTGTTGACATATTTTTCAATGAAAGCATCTGTCAAAACGAAAAATTTGACCCACTTATCCATTCGGTTTGTATGATTTTTCAGAGATTAGTGCATGATTAATAGTAAAAAAAATCCACAGTTCAATTATAAAAAATACAACGATCGATTTCCCCATCATCAAAGTTTTTGATGAAAATGGAAGTAGTTTTTGATAAAAATTGAAGAGTAATATCGAAGGGGGTTGACACTGTGGAGAAAAAAATTTTACGCTTAGAATTTGAAAAATTGTTGTATGTAATACTTTGGAAAGGTATTAAAAATGTACGCCAAATATTAAAAAATTGTAACCTTAGTTGTCAAATGACCACCTTACATCCGGATATTACATTGCAAAAAAATTGATTTTCTTTATAACTATCATTTTCTTTCCATTTCATTGTTAAAACTTGTTTTCCTCGTATAATACTCATTTAGCAGTGTTTGTGCGTCAGTGATGGAAGAAATTACTGCTTAGCTCTGCGATTGGTTTTTGTCATATGAAGGAAGTTACTCAACTTATGTCAAAAAAAATCTGATTAATTATTGTTCCCGAATGAGAATTTTTTTTACCTCTATAGGACAGTTGGTGAGTATGGCCGTTTTTCAAAAAGAAGTGAAATCAATCGCAAAAAACTTTAAAAAAGTAAAAAAAGAACGCCAAGTATTAAAAGACGCGACCTTAGTTATAAAATAACCATTCAATATTTTTTCTGTTATTATATTACAATTTTTACACCTCGAAAAAACCAAACAAAAAATGTTTATACTTAATTTCCATAAAAATAAGTAAATATCAACATGCATTTCTCTTCCGTAATACTGAAAAGGGTACTTCACCCCAAAAACAATGAACAAACATACTAGAAAAATTTTGGCATTCATTATCGAATAAAAACCTATTTACATGTTTTATTTTGTTTTTGTCTTGATATGTGATGAGTACATAGAAAAAAGATCTAGTTGTAAATTGTTGCCGATGATTGAAAAAAAAATGAAATCATTTCAACGTAGCCAAGAATGGTGAATGAATTACGAGTTTCGGAATGGAATCATGTACATCTTGAAGATTGACCTGCTAGAGGTTTTTGTCACCTCAAGGGCTTCAAAAAAAATTCTGCGGATATAAAGAAAATGTTATTCTGCTTTTATGCTCGCTAAGCACTAAGAATGTACAACACAATTCCACAGAGAATAATACAAAAAACAATTACATATAAATGCGCAAATACGTGTACAAATGCACGTGTTGTATTTACACGTATGTACCGCACTAATTCACTGCAAATACTACACACAAACTTGGCGTGCATGGTTTTCAAATTACAGCTCGGCGAAGGAACGCTCCATCCATCTATATATTGAGCGAATTCAAATCACTGTAAAAACCAAGTGTGTTATTCAAACACACATTGAGCGTCTTCTGTGCTTAACGCCATAAGCAAACTATAGATTCGTTGTAGCCGATTTCTACATGTTTTAAAGTGTGTTGAAAATTCTACAGTTTGCTTATGGCATAAAGTCCACCCATGAATTCATTTACTCTCCTATTTATTTCTTCGTTCATCCTAACCATCTATTCATGTAGCCTATCTAATCGTTTGTCCGTACGTTCAAAAAATGAGTATATGGTAGAACGGATAGATGGGTTCAGAATAAAGACGTATAAGCGGTTCAAGTTCCGTGCGTACATCTTATTCCGTCATCCCATCCATTCATTTTTTTCTATCCGTCTGACGATTCGATCCATTATTTTATTCACTGAACTCAATCAATCATCGATCAATGAATCGATTCTATTTAGCCGGTGGGCCAGTCCATTCATAAATGCATCCCGTTCATCGATCCATTTATCTTATTTTGCCATTTCTTTTATTTGTACAATCCAACTCTCCATTCATCACATCCATTCATCATTTGATCGATTCAATTATTCGATTCGTTCATCGATATATACTATTCAACTATCTACTGTTCACCCATTTCGTTCATCCATCTTTACAGTTCATCCCATTTTATTATCCATTCGTCCTTTTCATCCATTTTCATTCCTAATCTGTACAACCTAGTCATGTATTTCGTTGATCAAATCATTAATCGGTACTCTCCCGTTCTATCCACGGATCGGACTTCTTTCACTATTGATAGAAGAACTGGTTGAATATTGATTTGGATAGCATATTTAATCAACTGTGTCTTCTCGAGCTGTAATTTGAAAACCATGCACGCCAAGTTTGTGTGTAGTATTTGCAGTGAATTAGTGCGGTACATACGTGTAAATACAACACGTGCATTTGTACACGTATTTGCGCATTTATATGTAATTGTTTTTTGTATTATTCTCTGTGGAATTGTGTTGTACATTCTTAGTGCTTAGCGAGCATAAAAGCAGAATAACATTTTCTTTATATCCGCAGAATTTTTTTTGAAGCCCTTGAGGTGACAAAAACCTCTAGCAGGTCAATCTTCAAGATGTACATGATTCCATTCCGAAACTCGTAATTCATTCACCATTCTTGGCTACGTTGAAATGATTTCATTTTTTTTTCAATCATCGGCAACAATTTACAACTAGATCTTTTTTCTATGTACTCATCACATATCAAGACAAAAACAAAATAAAACATGTAAATAGGTTTTTATTCGATAATGAATGCCAAAATTTTTCTAGTATGTTTGTTCATTGTTTTTGGGGTGAAGTACCCTTTTCAGTATTACGGAAGAGAAATGCATGTTGATATTTACTTATTTTTATGGAAATTAAGTATAAACATTTTTTGTTTGGTTTTTTCGAGGTGTAAAAATTGTAATATAATAACAGAAAAAATATTGAATGGTTATTTTATAACTAAGGTCGCGTCTTTTAATACTTGGCGTTCTTTTTTTACTTTTTTAAAGTTTTTTGCGATTGATTGATTATACAGATTTAATGTAGATTGGAGAATTTGTAAATTTTCTTTTAGCATTTCCTCGTTAGTGTTCTGTTTATTGATTACCACGTTTAATTTTTTGTCGATTTTCTCAGCGTCTTTTGCGTCCAGATTTCCTGTGATTGCTTTTATTACTGTTCCTAATCCATTGATTAATCCTCTCTTGATTTTGGTATTACTTGTATCGGTGAAATGATAGATCGACGCCATTGCGTTATGCAGTTTATTTAGCATCAGTTCCAAAGTAGTTGCTATTGTGGAACATAGCATGTCATTCGTTGTTTTCTCGCATATTGAATTTAGTGCGGATAGAGCTTTTTGCAATGGTACTTCTTTCCATTGCATTAGACTCAAGTCCATGCTGATTGCTAGTTTCCAATTTCCTTTAACTAGTCGTAGGGCTCCTATTTCCTGATAATATATGCCGGGGGCAGATTGCAGTTTTTTCGCGTGAAATTTTTTATTCGTCGGACCTTGTCCTGATACGAGTCCCAACAGGATCACGTACCTGTAATAATTTCATTCCATTAAGGGCTCCGTCTACTTTGGATGCATGAAAAAAACGCTATATTTATTAATTTTTTTTAAGAATACTGTTATGTTTATTGATATAAAACTTGTTAGGTTTAACAAAAACATTCGTAAATTACAAAAAAAAAATTTTTATTGATTTTAACGACTTTTTTAGTCTGAAAATGCCAGGTAAACAGGAGTCCTCAAAAAGCAGGTAGGTGTGCGCTGTTGAAAAAATCTGAACAACGACCCATCTGAAACAAAAAAAATTGAATGGTTTTAGGTTTAGTGTGACAGTGGCTATATCCCGTACTTCTAATATTAATTTATATGCAAAAATAACAAAATATCGGTCAAAAAAAATTAAAAAACGTGTTTTTTTGCATGTTTTTTGCCAAAAAAAATAGTAAAAATTAAAATTTTGCAATAATTCTGGTACGGGATATAGTACGGGGTACAGAATAAGTGGTTAAAATTTCATAAGGATCAGTTCAGTAGTTTCTGAGATTTTTTCAACAAGCGGTTCGAAAACGTTGTTTCGAGAAAAATGTGTTTAAAGTTTTAATTTATAAGGTGAACAAGTGCGCTCAGGTAGCGTTCAACGTATGGAAAAATACCTTTAGAATGCTCTGATCTTTCTGAAATTTTCAGAGAATATTTTTAAATATATAGACTTTCGAAAAATGCAAAAAAAAATCAATTTTTTGAAAGTTTTAAAGTAGGCAGAGCCGTTAAATTCTTTCGTTAGTGAGCTTTTGTAGTTGTTTACTAAGTTTATAAAATAAAATTTTTCTCGTCTTTTAGCTTTTTATAATGATAGTATACCGGCTTTATTCTCCTACATTGCGCTAATTCCCTCTCTTTTTTTTTTGTTAGATTGCGATGCTATGATTATTTGCACATATGATCGCGTTAGTTATCTTTTTACAAATTTGAAGTTATCTCTAATAATAGTGAAACTACACGTACCGGTAATGTTTATTTCCGGTTAATTTTCTTACGGTTGGTAAAGTAGGGATTTTATTTATATATTCTCTTTATAAATTTATGTGTGAAATTTTATTTGCATTTAGAAAACATTTACTTTTTCTTTTATACGTTTTTCAAAAATTTACTTCTGTGCATTCGCTATTGTGTATACTATGAAGTTTTCGTTTTACAATATTTTTATCGGGAAACAATATTTTATCGTATATTCGGTGTTTTTGCCATTATTTTACAAATTATATGGCGAAATATGTTTTGTTGAATTATCACTCGAATGTACGTGTTCGCCAGTCGACTCAGAGGCTTTTTTAATATTTGCTTGTTCGACAGCATCCCAAAGGTCTCGACGTACTTGCGCATCATTGATACAAGATAAATTTGAATCGATTCGATGATTTGATTTGATGATTTGATAGATTTGATTTTGATTCATTTATTATGAAATTTGAATTCAATTTTATTAGAGTCTCAGAGGTCCGAGGGACTTGTTCAATCATCGATTCAACTGAAATTACATGTTCGATGATGACTCAGAGGTTTCAATTAACTTGGACATAGTTTCCTAAATAATAACAGAATTTGTGTAATTTACACATTTTCAACCATTTGGTCTATTTTATTTAATTTTGAGATTTTTTTTCTTCTATTTTATTTTATTAGTTTTTTTTTATAAAAAAATTTCGAATAAAAACTGTCTTTTCTATCATGACATATGGTCTGCTTGTTATTCTGTAGCTAAATTTTTTTTTTTGCTTCAATTTTATATTTTTATTATTTAAGATTTTGTTTTCATTTCATTATTTTTCTATTAGTATCCCTTCGTAGATATTTTCATTTTATTATAGGAGAAAAATTTTTTTTCCCTTTTTTTGTAAATCCTTTCATAATTTTATTATTCTTTATCCCACTTTTTATTTTTTTTTTTGAATATATGTGAGAAGAATATTTTTTTTTCTTTTTTTTTTTTAATGTAACGATATATATTTTTTTAAATTTAATTTGTTTGAAATTTATTTCCCTTTTTCCATCCTTTTGTTTCCTTAAATTGTTCTTTATTCAAAATTTCAGTCTTTCAATATTTTTAATCAATAATTTTCCCTTTTTTTTGATTGTTGTGTATTATTCAAGTTTCTACGATTAGAAATTTGTTTTATTTACTACATAGGTTTTATTTATTTCATTTCATTTTTATTTCCCTTTTTATTTTATTCCCTAAATCGTCATTAGTATGTTTCAATTTTTATTATTTCTTTACTTTTTTCTTATTTATTCTTATTTATTATCTTCTGGTTAATCATGTTTCCTTGCCGCTTTTATCTATTTGACCCTCTTCTTTTTTTTTGAAATCATTTTTTTTTCTTATTTGATTCTCATTTTTGATGAGTCTATTAATTTTCCTAAATTCTTTCCACTTTTTTTGAAGCGATTAACGGTGGTTCGTTCCGTGGACTTTTGCTTAGGCGTCCTATACCATATTCTAACGTTTCGTTTGCCTGATTCAGCATTTCCGATTGGTATATCTGTCAGGTAATCTGTACTGTCGAGTATTTATCGGTACAGTTCCTTTTCTCGTATGCACATGCGTTTCCTCGCTAAATTCATTTGCGACTTTTTCCTTTTCCATGTTTGAGTGCGCATGGTTTCTAGTTTCATTTCGAACTTTTATTCGTCTACCTTCCTCATCTCTTGCGTGTATCGCATTAATTTTTCTTTCTTGCTTGTTGTCCCTTTTTGCTCCTTTAGAATTTCTGTCATTTTTGTTGAGTCCTTTTTCGGCTCCTTTTGGATTTCTTTTATGTTTCTAGAGTCTTTTTTTGGCTCTTTTTTAATTTGTTTTATTTCCGTTGAGTTCCTTTTTTGCTCCTTTTGGATTTCTTTTAAATTTTTAGAGTTATGTTTCGGCTCCTTTTGGGTTTTTTCCATTTCTTTAGAGTCCTTTTTTGGTTCTTTTTTAATTTTTTCTGTTATGAACCCTTTTTCCTGTGAGTTCCTGATAATTTTAGGGTAGGCTTACCCTTTCGTTCCGACGATATTCCCAATCAAGTTTTTGTTTGGCTTTATTTTTGTGATGACGAAGCATCCTACGTTTAGCGTTGGCGACGTTATATGTGATACCGTGTTCGTTTCCTCCGACGCGTTTATTAACGGGAGAAAACAGTTTAGGAGACCGAAATTTTGGTGTTCTTCGTGAATTTTTTTAACAGGGAAGAAATAATCAGAATTTGTTTAAACTTGGAGGATATTTTACTCATGTTTTGAAGTTCACTTTGTAATTTTTTCAAGTCATTTCCTCCGGAAATAGTGGAGATAGAAGCTGCTCTCCATGGACGATCGCCATCCGAGTTTTTTGCTGGTGGGCATTCCTGAAGTCGCAATTTTTATCTGTAATCATTACAATTTTCTTTTTTCGTTAACAACATATTTCCTAAGAATATGAACCTAATTCTGATCAAAAAGTTGAAAATTGCATGTTTTTGAGGTGTTTGAACACAATGTCATGTTTTTATACCATGTTTTTTCACCTTTTTTGCATTAAAAAAAATATTTTTAATAATAATATCATCCCAGAGTTAGGTTCATATAGATTGTAATTGAATAAAGAATATTCACACAAATTTTCAGAACGATTGGTCAATAACTTTTTGAGCTAGAATGCCCATCAGTTGCAAAAAGTCGTCCATGGACAGCAGCTTCTAACTCCACTATTTCCGGCGGAAATGACTTGAAAAAATTACAAAGTGTACTTCAAAATATGAATAAAATATTCTCCAAGTTTAAACAAATTCTGATTATTCCTTCCCTGTTAAAAAAAATTCACGAAAAACTCCAAAATTTCGGCCTCTTAAACTCGTTTCTCCCGTTAATAACTCGGTGTGACCATACATTTTTATATATTGACCACTTATTATGTCAACCTTGTATTTCCGCATGAAATCCATACCTATGATTCCATCAATTTCCATTGGTATAGCATTGCCGATTACGAAAAATCCATGGCGGATATTTACCGCGGGGGTTTCGATTACTAACTCCACTTTGCATAGAGCATGGAACGTTTTTCCCCCAATTCCTTTTAATTTGATCGTTTCGTCGATTATTTTCGTGTCTCTATGGAGAGCACTCTATTTATCAGGCAGCATTGCGCTCCTGTGCCGGCCTTTAATGTGAGGATCGTATTTATCGCTTGAGGCGATGATACATGAAAGTCGCTCGCTATACCCCCTGGGTTTACGACGTTTATTTCGCATAATTTTTTGGTTGGTTTTATACCACCTTTTTTGAATGAGCCTGTAGCTCTCGCTGTTTCACTTTTGCTGACCATCGCATTCTTTCGCGCGGCTGTCGCTGTGAGGATACTAAGGTTGAGTGACCCAAGTGTTTTCTTTCCGTCGTCCGCATTCTTGTCTCCAGATGTTTGTCCTGGATTATTTCCTTGGTCATTATTCTGATTGCTATTACCCTGATGTCCTTGATTTCTACGATTATCTCTATATCCATGATTTTGTCCTTTGTTACCTTGATTTCCGTGGTTTTGGTAATTTTGTCCTTGATTGCGATAATTTCCTTTGTTGTAATTATTATTATTATTTCGACCTTATCCAGAATTTCCTGGACCGTTATTCCCATTTCTATGCCAGCAATCGTCGTAGACGTGTCCCGGTTTTTTTGCAGAAATTGCAATACATAGAGTTTATGATTCTCGTAGGAGTCAGTAAATTGGATCGTCCGTGCGACGAATTTGTGTTACGGCAATCTTTTGTCGAATGGCCGGATTTTTTGCAGTTCTTGCAGTAAATATTACGCTTATCGGTGTGCATTTGTCGCGATACCGATTCGTTGCCCTGTTGAATCGTTTCCTCGTTTTGGGCTCCTTTTATGGCGGCTTTTAAACTTGTATATCCGTTTGCTTTTACTAGTATTTGATACTCCTTTTGAGTCCTCTTTCAAAATTGGCTAATGCTAATTTTCTGACATATCTCTCTACCGCTCTTTTTTCATCTATTGATGTTTCGCTTTCGATACTCGCTTCTATTAATTCCATTGTAAACAATTCCATTATTTTACCAAATTCTGTAACACTTTCGTTATATTTTTGTTTGCACGTACGTATTTCTACTTATAAAGCTCCTATAGTACGTCTTTCTCCGTACAATTCGGTCATGTATTCTTTAAATTCTTCAAACGTTTCTATATTTTTGTAATGAACGTCTTCTCGTGCGTCGTCTGTCAATTTAGTGGCTAGTACTGTTCTTAAAAGAATAGGTTTGCCAAGATCGTCTATAAAGCTATTAGCTAGTTCGTAAGCGTCAAGTAAAGTTTTTGCCCTTTTTGGGTTTTCTCCGTCAAAAACTGGAATTAATGATTGCGCTTCTTTAAGTGCCATTGCTCCGCTTTGTCTTGAAGCTGGCTGAGGTATATTCCTCGCCGCATTTCCGTTACTATTTTCGTTATTTCGGCCATTGTTTTTGTTAATTAGGACATTATTTGAATTATTTGTTCTGCTACAGCTTGCGGTTGTGTGGTTTCATCTAAATTCACGGTTTCTACCATTGTTACTGTGGTAGGATTAAGAGTAGATTCGGCAAATGGATTTTCTCTAGGGAATTCTGTGGGACTAAATTCACTTTCTGACTGTGCCGCGTCTAGATAATCGTCTTCGAACGTAGAATTTTCTTTCTGTTTACGCACGAATTTTAAATTTCGGGTGGGGGTAAAATTTTCGAATGACGAAATTTCGAACAGCTAAAATAGCGAATTTTAACATACAATTATATATATATATATATCGATAACTGTATGTTAAAATTCGCTATTTTAGCTGTTCGAAATTTCGTCATTCGAAAATTTTACCCCCACCCTAAATTTCTATTAAAGAATGAGTCTAAGGATCGAGAGACTGTTTTTACACCTGGTAATTTAAGACGGTCTACTAACTCGTCGTTCGACATATAAATATTTTATACGCGCTCTGGCTTTGGCGGATTACAAATTAAATAATGTTCCGTCACTTACAGTATGATGCTCGCTCGCATGTTGTCTGTAGTCCAGTTGAATTTTTCTGTCGGGTCAGTTTCGATCGGTGAATCTGCGACGTTGATCGGTCGGCTACTAGCTGAGACGATAGTCGGCTTCCAAGTTATCGAATTGAACAGCTAGGTCCTTCTTCGATTTGTTTCTCGGATTGTTGGCTCGAATTTATCGTCTGGTCTTTTGTTCTTTGGTCCTTTCTTCCGTTCCGTTTGACCTCGTAGACGTGTATTATTCTCGAGTTATGGCAATCCTACCGCTGCCACTAATGTTGTGCCCGCGAAGACCGTCACGTGGGGACGAGTTATCAAAGACGGGTATTTTGGGATTATTTGCCAATGAATGAGTTTTTAATATATTAAAAAAAGAAATCAATTTTTTACTTGTTTGTTGTTCTTTTATGCGTCGTATCTTCTCAGAATGACTGTACGTTTTAAGTAATCTAATAATTTTATAAGTATTGACGGTTAATTAGAAGATTGAATTCATTTGAACACTTCTTAGATCAATATTTCACATTGCATTTTTAGTCCAAATGTAGTCGCGATACACCAGCTCGAAATTCGATCATGTATCCATTTTTAGCTGAAATCATTAAAAAATCGCTAGAGCGACCTCTAAAATTTTTATTCAGGATTCAATTCTTGAGAGAATCACTTTTTGATAAAATGTTACCATATTTTGCTGCAATGCCGAAAAAAAATGTCAATTCTTTTGCATCACTCAGATACATACATAATATAGACATGTTTAATTGGCAAGCTATGAATTTCATACCCGAGTACGTACACAATATTGACATGTTTAATTAACAAGCTATGAATTCCATACAAAAAGTCGACAAATCCTAGCCAAAAACAGCATAAATGCTGTGAAAAAAGCTGAGACAAGTACATTTATGCCCCCCCAATAGTCGTTCCAGTTAACCCCCCCCCCCCCCACCACCCAGCGCCAAAATACCGATCCCCACCAAAATTTACAAAAACCCATCTAAGTCGATCATGCAAAGATCTCCGCACAAAAATCCTTTCTAAAAACCAACTCATCATACAAAGTTTTATGGGTTACTGCTCTCATTATCTTATCAAATTAAGTCAAATTGTACAGAGGTGATAATTTTATTCTCGTAAATGTTGTAAGTTCATAAAAAGTTGATAAATAAATAAAGATTTACTAAGGTATATGTGGCCAAGTACGTGGGATTTTATTATGTTTATAAAATCTCCAATTATGTTCATATGACATTTCTCTAATTAATGCTTTATTACAATGAATCATTATCCTATGACTTGGAACTACAAGGGCTTTAAAAAAAAATACAGAATTGCATTAGCCTGCGTGAGCTTGAACGCTGCCACACTCTCATTTGTAATATTTGTAGTATAGTTTTATTGGTAACAAATTGATAAAAGTTTACTATCGTACGTAGAGCGGATACGCACAGAGTACTTGTCCGGCCCGAAAATTTTTCATAAAATTTGTTACATAAGTCAACATTAATCTACCATACATTTCGGCCTTAACTAGTAAAGTAAATACAGCTAATTTGGAATCACAATATGCGGATTGTTTTGTATCCCAAATTATCCTCTTTTCCGTTAACCAATTATTATCGATGAATTGATGCTCGTGTGGAGCATATCTCACGTTATTACACGGTACGTTTATTCCGGTTTTGTAACATCCGGGGGAAAACTGGAGTTACAGAGCGTCTAAACGGTGCTGTACACCCGAAATAAGTAATCCGGTACCATTTACACGCACTTTTACACCGGTTTTTACTACAACAGGTTTTACAAAACGGAATAAACCTACCATGTAAGAGCGGTCGTCAATTGATTGCATTCCAAGGCGGGTAAGATTCAAATCTGCGTCAGGAGATCCGAATATTCGGAGGGGTTGAAAAATTTGTCGTGAACAAAAAAGCATATTTTTAGCTGACTAGTCGAAAAATTTTCGGGTCGGACAAGCACTCTGTGCGTATCCGCTTTACGTACGATAGTAAACTTTTATCAATTTGTTACCAATAAAACTATACTACAAATATTACAAATGAAAGTGTGGCAGCGCTCAAGCTCACGCAGGCTAATACAATCCTGTATTTTTTTTTAAAGCCCTTGCAGTTCCAAGTCATAGGATAATAATTCGTTGTAATAAAGCATTAATTAGAGAAATGGTATATGAACATAATTGGAGATTTTATAAACATAATAAAATCCCACATACTTGGCCACATATACTTTGGTAAATCTTTATTTATTTATCAACTTTTTGTGAACTCACAACATTTACGAGAATAAAATTATCACCTCTGTACAATTTAACTTAATTTGATAAGATAATGAGAGCGGTTACCCATAAAACTTTGTATGATGATTTGGTTTTTAGAAAGGATTTTTATGCGGAGATCTTTGCATGAACGACTTAGACGGGTTTTTGTAAATTTTTATGGGGATCGGTATTTTGGCGCTGGGTCGTGCGGGGGATTAATAGGAACGACTATTTGAGGGGAATAAATGTACTTGTCTCAGCTTTTTCACAACATTTATGCTGTTTTTGGCTAGGTTAATTTTACCTCTACTGTATTTTAATTGGCTCTCGAATATTCTCGAGCAATCGGTGGCGTGATGCACCGTCAGCTTTTTAGGGGCGAGCTCGCTCGGAGTCGACGGACCCACGCGTGGCTGTCGATAAGAAAATTGATGTATTTGCGAATAGTTTTATACTGGTTTATGTTGCCATGCAATGTAATTCTACTGAATTTTTAGTTGCTGTGCGGGGCACAACAATAAGAATACTGTCCGCCACACCTAGGAAGATATGCAAAACAATTGGTTAACACATTTGTCATCGTTTTCGAGAAAAGTGGCGACAAAGGAATACCCGCCCATAAGCTGATCGCAGTGAAAAGCATAATAACTCCCATCTATTTTCCCTGCGGGCAGTCGGGAGTTTAAAAAAGCGGGTCTGTCTAAGGAAGAGCGGGCACAATGTCAATGAACTCAGCAGAGCATTTTCTAGCCTATTTAGAAATACAAGGAGAGCTCTTTTCGCATGCATCTAAATTTTACAGTTTCTGATATTTTTTAGAAATAGTTCTAACGAGTTTACCTGAAAAAAAATCGATTAAAAAAATGATCTGCCGACTTCCCGTAACAGATAATTTTCCGGCAGACCAAACATAGAAGTAATTTCTTTTCACATGCAGCTGAGCTCTGTAGTATCTGATACATCTTAGTGATAGTCCTGCCGATTTTACCGCAATAAAAGTTGATAAAAAAAAATCTGCTTGGAGAAGTTGGCACATCAATTTTCAAATACAATTGTAATTTACTGGATGTGACGAGGTCTACCGTTCTTTCTAGTAGAAGACTATAGATCCAATCGCAAAATTGCAAAGAAAAATATTTGAAAGATTTTTATTGGAGGACGTGAATGTTTTCTGCGAAAGATTCAACAAGTCTGATTTACTTATTTCAGCTCCCCGTTATAGTTGTAGTACTCTTGTATAGATACACGATATAGAGACTTTCCAAATACTGGTATTTCTTCAAATATTGAGATATAAGGTTAAATAAAAAAGATTTTGCCCGTTTTTCCATGGGCTTTTTAAAAATCTTGGTGAAAAGTTTGAATTCCTAGTCGCAACATGTGATCACGTCGAAAAAGTAGTTTTTTGAGGTTTTCATACCCGAATTTGAGTTGTAAAAAAAATCAAGAGCGATTTCGATGTTTTGCCTCCAAATATTTCTTAAAAATTGTTGTAACTTTTCTATTTGAAATTGAGTTTCCGCCGGGCGATTGTTCCATTCGCATTCAAATCTTCTGTAGAATGAATGGCGCTTGGTCTTTTCATTTATCTTCATTTTTCGATTTTTGACCATTTTTTTAAGTTTTCTATCGATTTTAATAATTGTTGGAGACTAGAACTCTTCGGTTTGACATGGACAAATAACAGAACCACAATCTAGAACGCAAAATATGTCCGGAACTCACTGTCAAGTGCCAGAGAATTATGCTAAAAAGGGCCCATGACAAAACGCCGAGTGATTAAATGCCAGCGATAAAATGCCGATGCGACAAAATACAAATAGTATTAATGCCCAGTGGAAATATTAGTTCCCAGGTTTCCAGGTCATTATTTAAGGAATAACCCTCCTAGGTTTGCATATTACAGCGTACGTCATTACTACACCATACGCCATTATATGACACTATACATCATCATATCACACCATAACATCCAAACACAATAGACATACACTCAGCAAATCATACAGCAATACTTACTTTTTCAATAACAGCCAACAAACATAAATAATTGGCTTGGAAGTAATTTCAGTGGCATCGTGCACGTCACGATCCGAGGATCTTTTAATGTTAAAATTGGACACAAATGCCTGGCAGTCGTGTGATAAAATTACACTATATTAGATAATTATAAATCATAATAATAATATGATAATTCTCTCACACGATTTATTAACATTTTTCAGGTCATAATAATGATATGATAATATTATGACAGAATTGCAGATCACAACAATAATTCTCATTCTATAATTGTAGACAATAGCAGTGATTCTCTCACACGATTAATTCACTTTTTTCATTTAGTCGCATTGGCGTATAGTCACATTGGCGTTTTGCGGTCGGCGTATAGTCCGGTTGGCATATAGTCGCTCGGCGTATAGTCGTTGGGATTTAGTCACTCGGCGTTTTGTCGTGTCACCGGGTAAAAAGGTTGAAATGTCGAAAATCATTGTTGATAATGATTTTAATAATTCTTGGGCCCGGAACTCTTCGATTTCGCATAGATCAGTAACAGAACTATAATCTAGAAGGCAATATGTACCCGGAACTTATGCTCAACCGTCAGTATATCATAGTAGAACATTTGAAATGTCGAAACTTATTGTTTAAAATGATTTTAAATATTTCTGGAGGCTCCGTCGTGCGATAGCTGAAATATTAAGGGGTTATATACAGTTGGAAGGCCAAAAAAACTCGTTTTTTTACGAATTTTTTCCGGATAGGGATTTCATTTGACGAGGAAAAGCATAAGGAAGTAAATGGAGTGTCATCTTTTAACTCTTTATCGCAATTTTTTATTTAACAAAATATTGCTTCAGATAGCTCCTGTGATTGATCTCCTGTAGGTCCTCTAAAAAAAGGCGTCTTGCGGTGAGCATGAAATCTCCCGTTTGGATCAGCTGAAATTAAAAAACCAAAGAGATTTGTTTAGTGGACAGATAAATGCTGGGATTAGACGAAGGAATAGTTGGAATTTCCAATTTTGATGAAATGACGGCTCCTCAAAGACGAAATTTCAATTTTTAACCGAATTTTGGTCGTTCAATGGTTCAAAAAAAATAGAAATAATTTTCGGAAATCTTACTCCTTCGTCCAATCCCAGTAGAATATATCTGAGAAAGTTGTGTTAAAATTGCAGACCGATCGGTTGAGCCATCTTTGAGAAATCGTGCTCACCGACTTTGAAAACATCGTTTCGAGATAAACGCGTTCAAAGTTTCATAAGTGGTGAACACATGGATAAAATTTTTTTTTACAACTTACAAGGAGTCATCTATTCCAGGGCCATAAGAAGTTCCCTCTGCATCATCAGCAGCTTCCAAATTGTCGAATTGCAGTCGTCGGCGAACCATTCTTCCTTCGCGCGTGCGCTCATGCGCTCTTAAAATAGAGATCGCGACGCGCTCTGCATCCTGTTTTTCGGCATAGGCATGGGCATTGGGCCCAATTGATAGACCCAGTGCACTCATATAATATAATAGTGATGCCGTACCTTCATTAAAGGTGCCGGCTGCCATGTGAGCTGCTATTTCCACTATTTTTGAACCACTAGGAATTATTTTCGGTGTGATTTTCCAAATCAACTGATTATAGCTTTCGTTGTTATTTTGTGTGAAACCACCAACACATCTTTCAAGCAACTTTTCATTGCTCAGATCCGTGTAGATCGGAAACAGAGCGTCAGCAACATCTTGTGGAAATGGAGAATAATCGTGTTTATAATCCGATAATTTATTCGAAGCTCGCGCTCGCTGCCAACAACACCATGACTCAGTTCCGACCGGGCATCTTTCGTGTTGAGGATTTTCATCTGTTGAACAATAATGGTAATATGTTGCCCATATTGCATTATACATATTGTCAACGGAATCACAGTGCCTCCTGATTGCCAAGCCATAATAAACAGTCAATTTATCGATCAGTTTGGCTGTGAGCTTTCCTTTTCCACCAAGTACTTTTTTTTGCATTTTTTCCCCACTTTTATTTACAGTCATCTCGGTATTTTTTTTGACACAGTCTCGGAGTCGTGAACCCATTCTTTTTTGAACGTGTCCAATACATTCTTTTTTTACCACTTCGTTGTTTCCGTAAGGCACAGCTTTCAAAATCCCCGAGTAGGTTTTCGAGTCACCGTCGCCGATGTAATTTTTGTATTGGACGTTAAATTTTTCCATTGAACGCTTGAACATTTCTACGACCACATCGACTTCCATTTTTCCTGAAGAACCGTTATGATTCGCAGCACAAACATCTTTGTGATCGTCATACCATTCGTTGTACTCTTCAGTGTCGATTTTTTTTTTCCAAACCTCGCATTGTTTGCAGTACGAACTTTTCACGACGATATCGATAATTTTCCCCGTATAATAACCGATCAGTGATGTTACTCCGTATAAAGAAGTAAACCCTCGTTTTTTCCAGGTTCCATCGCCAGATATTGTCAATTCTTCACAGTTTCCATCGCCTCGATTTTGAGCAGACGCTTCTTTTTCTTCAGCACAAGCTTTTTCGAAAAGTTTTTCGGTGGCCATTTGCGTGCATGAATGAATATTTTTGACGATCAAATCGTACGTAGCTTGCATCACAAAAGGTGGCATGTCCATCAATCCACAAAATTTCGCTGCACCTTTCAATCCTATTCCGAGAGTTCTCATCACAAATAAAAATCGTCTGTTTATCGCGTAAGAATGTTTGATGAAAGGACAAGAGTTTATGGCTCGAGGATCGCACTTATCACACAGAATGACGATTTTAAAACCGAGTCCTCGTTGTGCAGCCGTTTGAAATTGCACTTTTCCTTTGCAAGTTTTACACTGGACGTATTCACTTATCGCTGCGAAGACCGTTATAAAATTGAAAATGCGATATTCAATGGAGGAATCACGAGGAACTAAGATCTCCTTCTGATTTTTCAATTTTTTCGCGGATGTACCGAAGCTACTTTCATCGGCCTCGACTGTTTTTGGATTGTACGATTGTTTTCGCTTTTTCCCTCTTGAAATTTGCGTCTTGTCGGATAGTCTCCGTTGTCTGGTACACTTGTAAGGCATTTTTATTCGCAAAACTACGAAAACGGAGTAAAATTTGAACGCGCGACTTTACACTGTGGCAGAGCTAGTTCGACTGACAAAATTCCTTTCTTCGGTATAAGAAATGACCACGCTTAGCTCTCACATATACCATGTATGCAAAAACAATGAAAAGGGTCACCTCAGGCACGCGGGCCACAACAACCGCTGCCGCTCGGGCCGTTCGAAGCGCGCTTACTTTGTAATGCTCCAAGCGTTCTTTCAAGTACGCATGTATCTCTACGAATATTTGCCGTATCGCTTTGAAAATTTCAGAGAATCTATTTGAATATATGTAGACTCCAAAAATGCAACAAAAAAAATCGATTTTTTGAAATTTGAAATTAATCATAAAATAGCATATAACTCCGACATTACTTGCTAGATTAATTTGAAATTTTCAGAGAATGTACTCAAATGTATGTACATTCTGAAAATGCCATAAAAAAAAAAATCGATTTTCTGAAATTTCCAACTGTATATAACCCCTTAATAATGATTGTTAACAAATAGATCCTAAAATGTACACAGAACTCTCACTCAAGCGCGAAAATATTCCTAAAGTATGGCTGAAAAATCCATATTCATTGAGAATACTATTTGGATCTATTGTATTTTACTACAAAGAAGTATAGGGCTCGTCGCATTCAGTAAATTATGACTGTATTTAAAAAATGATTTGCTGACTTATCGTAGCAAATCATTTTTTAAGCGACTTTTTCACCACACCGTCACTGAAAGTTCGAATTTCCGCCTTGCGTAAGTCGAATCTTCTGCGAAGATGTAGTGAAAAATAGTATATACAACACGAGAAGGAAAATAGACTATCCCAAACCGCGTGCTTGCCATCCTCGCCTTCGGCTCGGGTAGCAATTTCGTATGCGGTTTGACGTAGACTACTTTCCTTCCCTAGTGACGTAACATACTATTTTTGAGCCAAAATCGGCAAAACTATCATTCAAAAGTGTCAACAACTTTAGAACTCACGCATGCGAACTCGCATGCGGAAAGAACTCACCTTTGGTTTTTGTATCCTGGAAAATAATTTATTGAGTACATTGACATGGGGACAGCGCCCTCAAACTTAGATCGGATACGTGGGATTATCGTAGAACCCAATGTTCAAATTTCCTCTTGTATTCACAATCGTTTTTCATACTGCTAGACGAATTTTATCGCTTTTGGCTAAATCTCGATTCAGACGCATTCTTTTTTCGATATAACGATTGATCTATACACATACGCGAGGCTCTTATTTCGCTACTTGAATTGAAATTATTACGATCCAAACGAATTTACGCATTATGGAGGGGAGGCGGAGGAACTGCGATTATACGTCCTTTGTAAGGGATTGTAGGGCCCTCTAGCGGTCGAAGCCGGTATAGTAAAAGCGTTGCTGATGACGCATTGTAAAACTCATTCACCCCATTCGGCTGTAAGGGAAGAGGGTGTAATATGGGCTCGATTCGAGCCTAGTAAATCGTTCTCTTACTCGTACTGAACGGAGTAGCGCTATAAAGTGCAGGGGTATAGTGTTGCGCCAAGGATTCGTTCGCTTTTTTTTCTTACCCCGCCCGGCCCAGTGAAAAGAGCAGCTAACAAATAAGTGTCACCGACTGATCTCTATCGAGAACGAGCCTATTTAAAATCTTTTTTCTTATGCACACGCGCGCGCGCACGCACGTACATACACAGCGCATAATAGCTTGGTATATTTTAGACTCGCCTCTTTCATTTGATCAATTTTCATTTCTGTTCCAAAGATCCATATCAAATGTTCGGAGCTACGAGCAGTCGATTGGCAAGTTCCGGTTCTGGACAAATCCAACTGTGGCAATTTTTGCTCGAACTATTGTCGGATTCGAGCAATGCTGCCTGCATTACGTGGGAGGGTACCAATGGCGAATTTAAGCTGACCGATCCGGATGAAGTTGCGAGACGTTGGGGCGAAAGAAAATCTAAGCCTAACATGAACTACGACAAATTGTCGAGGGCACTGAGGTGAGTTTTTTTTTTGTTACTGGGTCAACTTGGCGATTATTTGAAGGCTGGTTAAAGGGGAAAAATAGCACTGGAGGAGGAAAGAAAATCAATCTCAGAAATTCCTTTGTTGATATATACAGTCATACACATTTCAAACGCAACACTTAATTTTTGTCGATCTTGGACGTAAGTTGACCGATTTCAAAACCACGGGATCATAATTTATAACACATTTTGTCAGCTTTCGAATGAACCCGGTTGCGTTTCGATCGGACGTGAACTGACCGATTGGCAACGGGGCTCGTGAAAAAGTGTAAAACGCAACGCCACGAGGCTTTTGAAAACTCGGTGCTACAAAAAAAATAGACACGCTGGGTGATACATCATTAGAAAGAGTATCCCTTACCGTGAGAAAACTTTCCTTGCTATTTTCTGTACGACAATTCTAGGTCGAGTTATACCTCTTTAAAGAGAAAATCGTTTTTCGATGATATCTCGGAACTAGTTGGTCGATTTTGGCTGGACTTGACAGAATATAATTTTCCTTTTCCGGATATGCTTTTAAGATCTCAGAGCTCCTGCGGTGCACCGAAGCATTTCGATCGAATTTTCAATATGAATTCGATCTAACTCAGCTTTGCAATGTGCATATCGCAAGTTGAAGTCGGAAGCTGCTTATACGTATCGTAACGGAGTAAACGCACCCCCGATAGTCCTGGAGAGCCTACGAAAAGAGGTTGATTTCGCGTTTTGACAAAAAAAGTTATGATTAAAAATGAAATAAAAATACCGACTGCGTATGAATGAAATGAAAAGTTTAAAACGAAAAAAAAAAAACTAGTAAAAATAAAATTAAGAAAATTCAATGAAAAAACATAAATAATCATTAAAAAATGTTACGTTGCTATTGCATATTAAATTTTTAATTAAAACGCCTCACACTGCTTCACTAATTTTTCTATTTATTTTGTTATTAATAATATATTTTTTTATTGTATTTTTTTGTCTCGAAGATAGTTCTGCAGTTTTGTTAAAATCTCAGAAATCGCCCGAAAGTTTAATATGGTGTAGACGCAATCTTCAGGAACCGATTTCCAAATTTTTAATTCGATCCACGACTTAGTTTGTCAGATAATTGCAATAAACATCGCTTTTTTTTGCAAGCGATTCCTATACCTAACACGTGAATGAATGACAGTTTGCTCACATTTTTCATTATGAACGCTAAACGCGTCTTAGGTTATAAAAATCGTCATTTGTGTATGCGTAGTACAATTGTGAGATTAATTTAGAGAAAATGGCACGTTTCGACTATTTAGTTTCGGACATATCGATTCGGAATAGAGACACAATGAGCTGTGACGAAATGGCACCGCAACAAAGTACAGGGGTAAAGTCCTGGAATTTGAATCGTATTTTTGTCTAAGTCTTAATATTGCGAGGAGGATTTGAAATAAATTTATCTTTACAACGAATTAAAGTGATTTTGTTCTTCATTCATTCATTTGCTCTTTCCTTTAAATGCATAAGCAGGTTATAAAAAGGGTGACAATTTAACAGTTAAAGTTCCTATCCTCTGTCAAACATGTGACCCTGTCAAAAGTTTCTATCTGACAGCATCATTCAAAAATGGAGTTTTATTGCACGCTGCGATCAAAACTTTTAGCTCATATGTGCACCTACAGAACTACGTTAAAAAGTTTTTTTTAATGATTCTTGTCGTTTTTTCATTGCAATTACTTAATTTTATTTTTAATATTTTTTTTTTCCAATTTGGTTTCAATCTCTTCATTTCATTCTTATACGGTTGGGTTTTTCGTTGAATTTTTCATAATAATTTTTGGTTCACCATATTTGATACGCCATCTCAAATTCCTGAAATCTAACATTAAATTCCAATTCAGTGTCCCTGAAAACCCCCGAGAACGACCATCCATATTGGATCCGCCATTTTGAATTTCTTAAGTCTGACATCAGATTTGGATTCAGCGACCCCAGAAACGTTTGTACTGAAGTTTTGATTCAATTTTGTAAGAATTTTTTGTTGACAAAAAGAAGGGATAACCCGAACAAACCCAAAGAAGAACCGCAACCTGGCCAGTGTTATTCGCGTAGCCATGACAATTATAAAAATACATAATTTATCAAAATCGGTTAAATAGTTTTTTCTCTAACGTGAAATAAAGGAACACACAAAGATACATACATACGATCCAGAAACATAACCCATTTTTTGCGGTCGGGTAAAAAGATTCGATTTTTCGTATTCAACACATGCTTTGAAGTGGGCAAAATCGGTGCGTTTTTTCAAAACGCGAAATTAACCCCATCTTGTAGGCTCACCGAAGGTGCATTTGTTTTTTGTTAAAATGTCAGTTACAGCCTGAGATAAATTGCTATGCTGAATTGAACCGGATAGATTTTGAAAAATCTATCGGAACGTTTCCTTCCGTGAAAAATCTATCGGAACAAACGGATGGATTTCGAAAAATCTATCGGAACATTTTGGCGTTATGCGGAGGCTTTCAGATCTCAATCGTAGGAGCATATCCCGGATGGAGCGAATCCATGTAAAGGATCATTAATAATGATACTAGTTTTAAGAAAATCGTTAAAAACTATTTTCGCTTCAAAGTGGTATAATTCAGCTTAGAATTGTCTTACAGAAAATAACAGGGAGATTTTTTCATGGCAAGGCATACCTTTTCTAATGACGTTTTACTAACTGTGCACATTTTTCCGGAATATCGATAGTCCAGTCGGGATAGCCGATATTTGGACCTACTTGTAGACTAAAAGCCTACCGCGGCACCAATTTTTCTGTAGGTTTTTGAGGTCTACAGGAACATGCGCCCAAGTTTTCAGAAAAATCCGACCAGTTTTTTAGCAATGAAAAATTATTAAAAATTAAAAAATCAATTTTTTAGTGATATCTTTTTTGGAATGCATTTTATCGAAAAATGCAATATATAAAAGTTGTGTGTCTCGATCTCCTCTGCAAAAAAGGTCCTATGCAAAAATCTTCTAAAATTGTTATTCAAGGAGTTATTTGCAATTGAAAAATAAATTTCGAATTTTGGATTTTGCATTCGTGAGCGGTAATTTATCAACATATCATTTTAAAACTCATACATCATCTAGGGCAAATCCTCCCTAATCCAAATAGATCCGTGCAAGATTTATTGACCTGCGTTATATAGTTAAGCAACAATCTCCGATCTACGAAAATCCGGAGTTTTTAAATTCCCAAGTATGAGGAAGGCCCACGAGCAGAAAAAAATTCAAGAGCTTCGTTTCATTATGTACATTCCCGATTTAAAAAAAATGATCATTTTCGTTAAAAAAAACATCGTTTTTCGACGATTTTAAATTTCCGCTTATAAACAAATAATAACTCCGAAAATTATGTAGATATTTGAAATTTCCTTCAAGATTCGCAATATCTTGATTACAACCCGGGATATCGATTTTTTAACGTTTTTGCAATTTACCATTGTTGTAATCAAGATATTTACAAAATTCAAGTTCGTAAGACTTCTGTACACTTTTGGGCATGCGATTCAATATAGTACTAACCCTAGTTTTGAGGCTTTCACGGCCATTATTGTTACAAAGGTTTGAGGCTTCCGGATGGATGCCGTGTAATGTTTCAGCGTATTGCTGACGTTTCGCAAACGTTACAGTTTGCATCATCAGGGCTAGGAGCTCCGATACTGAAGCTCCCTGGTCTCAGGTAGTCCTTATATACGCATGGTTACCGTTCCGGATGACTGCATTAGCCAATCGGAGATTTTAGTCCGGAGATTTTAGTTGATCAGCTGATCAATTAAAAATTTTTTTAATTGATCAGCTGATCAACTAAAATCTCCGATTGGCTAATGCAGTCATCCGGAACGATAACCATGCGTATATAAAGACTACCTGAGACCAGAGAGCTTCAGTATCGGAGCTCCTAGCCCTGATGATGCAAACTGTAACGTTTGCGAAACGTCGGCAATACGCTGAAACATTACACGGCATCCATCCAGAAGCCTCAAACCTTTGTAACAATAATGGCCGTGAAAGCCTCAAAACTAGAATCAAACGCCTCCACGGAGAGGCTATACTCGGTTCGGTAAATTCATTTACCAAACCCAGGAAATCCTTGCACATCCAACTGTGCTCTTTGACATTTTTGAAAAGGTGCCGTGACCATCAAGTGGTACCGAAATGCTTTCAATTAAAAAACCCTTTTCCATCCAGACAAGCCAAATCCATTCTTCGCCAGGCCTCTTTGAGATTAATCAAAGAAAGAATTTCTGCCTTGAAGCATCAGGTTTCCCAAATCTCGGAGAAACTACTGAAATTGCATATGTGTCTCTCTGGAAACTTGGAACCGCAGCTGTGGCAAATCCTTGATCGGATTACATATGAACAAGCAACCCAATGTGCGGAACTAAGAACGAGAAAGCAGAAAGAGGAATTTGAGAAAATTAACCCTCAAAACAACCTGCCTATTCTTACCCACACGGTGAAAAACTTGAGCAGCCAAACCCTTTCGGCCGCACAGATATCAGTCCTTGCCAAAGGACACAATTTCGCCATCACTCCATCAAGAATCCCAACCGAAGAAAAAATAAGCCAAATTGAAACCGCCACTTACGGCCTCCCTGACCAAGTAGGCAATGACATTAGGAACAGGACAACAAACATCCTGCACAGAGCCAAACCTCCACAACAAAATATCACCAAGGAGGAACGCAGTGCATTACTGAGTTTGCAACAGAATAAGAAGATTCTTGTTCTACCAGCAGACAAAGGCAACGCCACTGTCGTAATAGACAAAGAGGAATATTGCAATAAAATAAATACCCTGCTTTCCGATAAGAACATGTACAAACAACTATCCCGCAATCCCACACCTAGCATCGAGAAAAAGACAGTGACGCTTCTGAAAAACTCCCAGCTACCGCAAGAAGTAATTAAAATCCTAACTCCTAAGGAGTCCTCAGCTCCCAGACTTTATGGTCTGCCGAAAATCCACAAAGACTCCGTCCCCCTGCGGCCAATAGTCAGCAATATCGGTGGTCCCATTTACCACCTAGCCCGGTTTCTCACTAAACCCCTCCAAACAATGACCGGCCTCAACAAATCCCACATCAAGAACTCTTTAGACTTTGTGAATAAAATCACGGCGATTAAAACCAAGCCAGACGACATTCTTGTCAGTCTCGACGTTGTATCATTATTTACGAACGTTCCGGTCCACGACACCTTAGATATCATCAAAAAATCCCCCAAAATCTCCACAGATCTATGGCCGCTCATTGAACACTGTCTCACTTCCACATATTTCCAATTCCAAGGCCAGTTCTATGAACAAACCTCCGGCGCAGCCATGGGCTCCCCCATCTCACCAATCATCGCCAATATATTCATGGAGAATTTTGAGAACAAAATCTTGGAAGAAGCCCCATTGAAACCTTCGACCTGCTTTCGCTATGTCGATGATACCTTCGTCATCTGGAGCCATGGCAGAGATACCCTCCCCCATTTTCTCAGTTTCCTCAATTCACAACATGCTAATATAAAATTCACCATGGAAATCGAACAAAACCAACAAATCCCTTTCCTAGACGTATTGGTCCAACGGAAAGACGATGGTTCCCTAGGCCATCAAGTCTACCGAAAACCAATACATACGGATAGATATCTCAATGCCACCTCTCACCAACACCCATCCCAAAAATCATCAGTCATTAGCTCCCTAGTATACAGAGCCCTGACCATCTCCCAACCTGACTCCTTGGACAATGAACTAGACCACCTCAAAATAGCCCTGTCAAACAATGGATACAACAGAAGGGAAATCCAACGAACCATCGAACGCCTCAAGAAGAAAATCGCGGGTGAAGGCAGCAGAAAAGAAACAACAGACAACGAAGCCATACGCACAACCGTCCTCCCGTACCTTCAAGGCACAACAGAACGCATAAGCAGGGTCCTCAGGAAATACAACATCAAAGTTATCTACAAACCGCAAAAGAAGATAGCAGAAGTGCTCCCGAACCCGAAGGACCAAAGACCCCCTTTAAACACACCGGGGGTATACAAGATACCATGCGCATGTGGCAAAGTGTACATAGGAGAAATCGGGAGGAAGATCAGTACACGGATCAAGGAACACCAACGGTGTGTCAGATATGGCCATATTCTCCAGTCAGCATTAGCAGAACACACGATGGAAACTGGACACTCTATCCTTTTCGACAAGGCTCAAATGTTGGCTAACCCTTCGAGTTACTTTTCCAGAAAACATAGAGAAGGACTAGAAATCCGAAAACACCCGGACAACCTGAACAGAGACGGAGGTTACCAGGTCCACCCTATCTGGCACGCCGTCCTCCCGGTTATTTTAATTGATCAGATGATCAACTAAAATCTCCGATTGGCTAATGCAGTCATCCGGAACGATAACCATGCGTAATAAGGACTACCTGAGACCGGGGAGCTTCAGTATCGGAGCTCCTAGCCCTGATGATGCAAACTGTAACGTTTGCGAAACGTCGGCAATACGCTGAAACATTATACGACATCCATCCGGAAGCCTCAAACCTTTGTAAAAGTACTAACTCTTTGGAGCATTCATCTTATTGCGGGTGATAATTTATTCCGACCGCCCGCGCGCGGATCAGCGAGCAGCGTCAGCCGCTCGGCCGGGCGGCGCGTTGGAGGTACCGCGTCCCTTCCCGCAGCTCTTCTCGAGCGCCCTTAGTTAACAAATTCAATAACTTCCTTAAAAATGGTCGTAGAGAGTTGGTTTTTTTTTCATTCTGCGTATTTTTTTCTCGCGAATACGATTATTCCCTAGAAAATTCATTTTTATTAATATTTAACCCAATAATTATTGCTTTCCCTCAACTTTTGAGGACTGACTGTAAGAGTCTGAGGAACGAAGCGAACCTTTTCAATGGTCCAACCACGTTGAAAACCACGTCGACGATGCTGCTGATGTTACGTTTGCGATAACCGAAGGCTCAGATGATGTAAATAACGATGATGAGTATGAGCCTGACGAGAAAAGAATTAAAAAAGAGTGATTGTATTGTATAATAAACGTATTGTGTGAACGAAATTTTGTACAAAATGCAATTTAATTATCATACCCATCCTCATTCACCGAAAAGTTACTTATAAGCATGGCCATATTTAAATTGAGGAAAAACAATAATTATTGGGTTAAATATTAATAAAAGTAAATTTTCAAGGGCATGATCGTATTCGCAAGAAAAAAATACGCAGAAAAAAAAATCAACTCACTACGATCATTTTTAAGGAAGTTAGTGAATTTGTTAACTAAACCGCTTGAGGGGAGGTGCGGGAAGGGACGCGGTATCCTCACTGCGCTGCCCGGCCGAGCGGCCGATGCTGCTCGCTGATCCGCGCGTGGGTGACCGGAATAAATTATCACCCGCAATGAGATGAATGCTCCAAATGGTTAGTACTATATTGAATCTCATGCCCAAAAGTGTACAGAAGGCTTACGAATTTGAATTTTGTAAATATCTTGATTACAACAATGGTAAATTGCAAAAGCGTTAAAAAATCGATATCTCGGGTTGTAATCAAGATATTGCGAATCTTGAAGGAAATTTCAAATATCTACATAATTTTCCGAGTTATTGCTATTTGTTTATAAGCGAAAATTTAAAATTGTCGAAAAATGGTGTTGTTTTTTAACGAAAATGATAATTTTTTTAAAATCGAGACTGTACATAATGAAATGAAGTTCTTGAATTTTTTTCTGCTCTGTGGGTCGTCCTCATACTTGGGAATTTAAAACCTCCAGATTTTCGTAGATCGGAGATTGTTGCTTAACTATATAACGCAGGTCAATAAATCTTGCACGGATTTCTTGGGGAGGATTTGCCCTAGACGATGTATGAGTTTTGAAATGATATGTTGATAAATTACCGCTCACGAATGCAAAATCCAAAATTCGAAATTTCTTTCTAATTGCAAATAACTCCTTAAATAACAATTTTAGGAGGTTTTTGCATAGGGCCCTTTTTGTAGAAAAGATTGAGACACACAACTTTCATACATTGCATTTTTCGATAAAATGCATTCCAAAAAGATATCACTAAAAAATTGACTTTTTAATTTTTAATAATTTTTCATTGCTAAAAAACTGATCGGATTTTTCTGAAAACCTGGGTGCATATTTCTGTAGGCCTCAAAAACCTACAAAAAAATTGGCGCCGCGGTAGGTTCTTAGTCTAGGTCTCATGTCTATTCCGATTGGACTAGGAGTTTTTGACAAATTGCTTGCGACGTTACGTTTTGTACTTTTTCACGAGTCTTGCTGGCCATCGGTTGGTTCATGTCCGGGCTATACGCGATTTACTATAAATTATGATAGTACTGTTCCGAAATCGATCAACTTGCGTCCAAGATCGACAAAAAATGAAATGTTGCGGTTCATGTGAGCACTGCTGTATATAGTAAACTCGTAGGCGAAATACCGATAAAATCATAACGTCCCGAATAAGCCGAATGAGGGGTCTCGTCATTATTTTTCGATCAGTTTTACCCAATTGAATTATCTGCCCATCGTGATTTCCCACCCCTTCCTCTCTCTCTCTCTCTCTCTCGCTCTTTCTCTTTTTCTTTCTCTCCCTAAACCTCCACTTCCCTTTTTACATTGGACTCACATTCTTGAAGATCTTAAGCTTGCACCAGAGCTTGAACTTAATTTCGTTCATGGTGAAATATGATCCAACTCCGCTGGTTCATAATACTGATAGGAAGCACGTGGCACGGGCTAACAACTTGAGTTATTTACCCAAATTATGTTATGCGTCCCCATCCAAATTATATCCTTAAGTTGATTAATCCTCTAAACCTCATTAATTTGGTCGTCGAAAAGCTTTATCACTCGGTCCAAGCATCAACCCAGTTTGAATTGACCTCTGTTGCAGGTACTATTACGACAAAAACATCATGACAAAGGTGCATGGCAAGAGGTACGCCTATAAGTTCGACTTTCAAGGTTTGGCAGCGGCGACCCAACCCGCAGCTGCCGATCCAGCGGCTTACAAATATCAGAGCGAATTGTTCATGTCGGGTTACGGTCACGCGAAGTTGAATTTAATGCCACCGCCAGCGGCCTCCGTCTCGGTCTCGGTTCCAGGTGGACTTTTCCAATCGGCATCCAGTTACTGGTCGAGTCCCGGAGCCAATTTGTATGCCGGGCATCATACCGCGTCCGGACACGTGCCACCGCATCTTGGCACGTATCCCCATTATGCATGACCCACCCCTGAACATTGGGGCGCCTTGGGGACTCCACGTTGAAGCATGGGTCCCCCACCTCTCCCCGAAGAAAATGGGGTCCAAAAGCTCGGAGATGGTGGAAAGAAACGGAGATATATGTGTGGAGTAAAGCGGAGTTGAAGAATGAGAAAGGTGCAAAAGGACCGACGGAACAACTGGGATTGGTGGGGCGAACAAGAAACAGTTTGTGGGGAGTTCATGAGATTTTGGAACTGTCCGAGCTACGGAAGATAACGGCGGAACGTCGTTGAAGCATCCGAGGGCTTCTTCGCCAATGGAAGGTCAACAAAGACGGCTGCGCAGAAGCATATCCCGGAACTGAAATGGAAAAGGGACACAACGGGAGCAGATAAACCGCAATTGGACCAAAATGTACTTATGGTCGTTCGTTTTGGTTTTCGGTTCTAGCGCGGATCACATCCCACAAGAATGAGTCATGAAAATGTGACCTCGATCAATTGGTACCCGCGAAAAATTGATCACTAAACAGATTGTTGGATTCATTTGAAGCATTCTTCTTACATTTCCTAACCGAAAAATAACCCAATACTACCCCAATCAACTAAGCTAAACATAAATAAATAAATGAACTCAAGAATGAAACTCGAAGATCCAACCTACAAAAGTCATCAGTTTTTCGGGAATCATGCAATTTTGCTCGGATCTGTTTTTTCATCACACTCGCGAGAGTTCTAGGCCTTCCATCATCAGAGATTTACAAGCATACGAAGGCCCTTTCGTCATGGATTTAGTCAGTTCGGGGTTTTGGGGACACCATCTACGAAACGAGATTTAAAAAAAATGAGTGGAACCTCCGTTCGCGCGTACCGGAAGTGCTATAAATACCGCGTGCAATACTGTGTTGATTTTTTTGTTTCTTCTTTCTTTTCTTCTTCCTCATTCGTCACTATAATTAAACGATTATATGATTAAACAATGAAATTATGGCAGCGAACGTGTCGAGAATTAGAGAGAAGTACGTCTGTAAATACAAGCAGCAACATTATTTAAGAAGTCAGTGGTGATTTCGTCGCAAGGAGGAAAGTATCGGGGAGTGCGCACGTGTGTGTGTGTGTGTGCGTATGTGTGTGGGTGTGTGTGTGTGTATGTGCGCGCGCGCGTGTGTGTTTTAATCACCAAATTGAGGGAAATGTCCTCGAATCGAAATCCGAAGATAACCCCCTGGGCGTTTGCAGTTGCGATTTTTAATGAGCTTTAAATAATACGTGTATAAAAAATAAACTGAAACAAACTCTTTGACTTGTTTGTTACGTGAGAAAGAAGAAAAAAATAACAAAACGTGATAGTTAATCCGAGCTCCGATTAGGGGCGGTTTTGTGAATTCTTTTTATAATCCATGGTTGTTCGATGTGATGTTTGTCTCTGGTTTCGAGAATTTTATTCTCAACCGGTCGGATTTTCGAGGACTTTGTAAATACGGATTATAACGGTACTCTCGCCAACATTATTTTTTTTGTTTTTTTTTCTTTTTTCTTGGAAATTGGCTATAGAATGGCACGAGTTGCCATTGTGAATTTTCCTGTTTCTCCAAAGTTTCCGGGCTAGAGTCGCGTGAATATCTCAATTGGAGGAGCGCGTCCAATACTCGGCGTACTATGAATAATACGTTTATTATACAGAATGACTTTTTATTAACCTACTACATTGATGCACCTTGAAAAGAAAACGAAAAATTCCAACTCCGCAGGAAAGATCGAAGCCACGGGAATGCAATTGGTAATTTTATTATTAAATCAAGATTTATTCGATACTGAAGCTCCTGAAAAAATGGAATAAATTATTTTAGCAAATGTAATTCAATAAACTTGAGTTTTCATATATTTATTTTTTAAAAAGATTCACGGTTTGATAAAGAAAAAAAATAACATTTTACAGTCTTGGTTGCTGTTCGTCGTGAACAAAATTGATTGTAAATAAATGATATCCCAAATTTTGGTTCACGAATGTTCAGGGGACGAAAAACAATCTCCCCAAAATTATAAATTCTACGACGTCTATAATGTAACATACAAAAAAAAGAAATATGAAAAAAACTCTCTGAACCCTTTTAGAATTAAGCGATAGATTGAGTAACGGAGCTCGGACACGAAGAATAATTACCACGATTGCGTTCGACGAACGTCTACTTTTTCAAGCTCTAAGAAATCGTCATCCTTTCTCATGCAAACGCAAAACAAATGACATGTTGAGATGAGCAAAAAACCTTGGACTATTTCGACGTTCATAGATCGGGCGCCATGATTACCGGGCTTAAGTAATTTTTTAATCATCGACCATGTTTTTAATAGCAATTACTAAAAACTATATACAACATTTCGTTCATTGTTTAGATTCATTTGTGAGAAGAAAGAAGATTATTCTATAGTCCAGAACGAAAAAAGCGAGTAAATCATTGTCCCAAACATGCAAAAAATTCGGAACAATTGATTGAATTATTCAGAAAAATGTTATGTAAAAGAGTGATCAAAAGATTAATTGAACGCGGCACTTGGGGTGACGGTGGGCCGACGGATTGTCGCGCCACCGTTTTGTAGATAGGATGTTTTTATGTTTAGCATTTATTAGCGTGTAGATCGGTCTAGTCTCATTAACGATTTCAACGTGTACGAACTGAAGAGCGAACATAAAAAAAGGGAATAAAAAAAAAATACACATGTACGAGTCGTTGGGTCAAAGAAAGTCCCGAAAAACCATTGTATATGCGGTGTGGAATGAAAAAAAGCAAAATAAAAACGTGTTTTTTCGGAAGCCTAAAGGTCACAAGAGCGCTACCGGGAGGTCGCACACAATAGATCTCTGTAGCAATCGATTTCACTGACGCGATCCCCGTTAGGCCTCGCGACCATCAGCCCGATGACCTTTGTGTGCAGAACGAGAGCGCCGCTCTCGGTCGAACGATTCAAGGTTGAATAAAGGACAAACATATTATGAGCCCAAAGACGACGGAAACGAGAACAGAGGCGGAGGAAAAACAGAAATGGGTGTTGTTTTACACGTCCGACTCTAGGATTGTAGGACTAAGGGTAGTTTAGTTTTACAGGCAAATCCCCTCGGCGAAAAATGGCGTCGGGAATTTTTATCTCTTTATCTCAATTATTTTTCATGAAATTAAAACAAACATTTTATATAAATTGAAAATAAAAAACTCTAAATAAATATTTTTCAATTTCAATAATAAATATTCGAAGCAATGAAAATACCCGAAAACCATTCCAACGGTATCGTCCGGAAATTAATCGTGTACCTTCAAACAAAAAGGTGAGGCTAATGTCATTTTTCTTTAATTAATGTTTTTTTTTTCTTGTACAAAAACGAGGGGTTTTGCCATTGTTGTTCTTGTTGTCGTGCGCTTGTATTGAAGTCGCCATGTTCTAATTAAAGAGGCCGACGGGGTTGTATCAGTCGTCGGCAAAATCAATGCGTCTGAAAAGCCGGTATTCTCTCTTTTTCTCTGTTTTGAGGTCCGTTGAGCTTCTGCGATTTGAAATCTATATTACCCCTCTCCCTCCCTCTCTCTCTCTCTCTCTCTCTCCCTCCCTCTCTCTCTCTCTCTCTCTCTCTCTCTCTCTCTCTCTCTCTCTCTCTCTCTCTCTCTCTCTCTCTCTCTCTCTCTCTCGCTTTGTCATCTTTGTCACCAAGTGGCTTTCAACAAAACATCATCAGGAACGCTAACGGTATTTATATACTCGTCCTGTACATATATACATAAGCGCTACCGTGTCTTGTTCCTCATTTTTCCTTTTTTCCCCCCTACTCTATCCTAAACACCCTTCCGCTCCTTGTAGTTCATCATATATACATGCATCTAGACAAGCTCGTATATGTACATCTTTATAAATAGGTATATATGGGTATGTAGGGTATATAGGCATACATTATTCGTTGGGGTTGAGGGTAGGGTGGGGTTGAGAATGCAAGTGGAAACCACGCTTCGGTAAAAATGTCGGTTCGTTTTGCCCTCCAGGGATGTCAGAGCTTGTCCGCGGTTGGTGAATTGCCCAGGTTGCCATGGAGAACCGTTGGGGAGGTAGCACAAACTGCCATCAAGCATCCAACGGTGGCGTTGCTGGTGGTTGTCACTCTTTCATTGTTTCTCTCTTTCTCCGGCTATCCCTCTCATCCATCGTCCCAACTCCAGCCCTCGAACTCTATCATATCCGGACATGACATCGGGGGCGGGACCAACGGGAAACCTAGCCTAGAGACCTAGTCGTTTTAGGCGCGCTTATATATACACTCAAACACCTCTGGCTTCTAGTTCCTGGTATTCTTTCCCCTCCCTCGTTTTCCTCAACCCCAAGCCCATTTTGCCATGCGAGCCGCTACACGGGAATCGATTTTTTTCACCAATCACAACTTTCGAGCGTGCTTCTTTCCCTGCTACCAGTCTTTTCCATTTTTGCACCTCATTCCAATACACCACCATACCGCCCGCAGCGCCATCGCAATAGATTGATTCCGTTATCTCGTACTAAATTCATGCTTCCCAGTTCAGGCCTTCGAGTAGATATACATATATTTGGTCTTGAAGTTCGTGGGTTCATTTTCATGCCTACACGCGTGTGTGGTTCAGAATATAGCAATCCCTCTTTAACCCCTGCTATCTCAACCGAACCTTCCCAAGGACTTGACTGTAAATTTCAGCCTATTTTTCACCGGATAAATAATGCATTATTGATCTTTCGGCCAAAATTATTTCGCCATTACTTCGCCGATAAAACAGCGAGGGATTCCCTGGTATTATGGGGCGCAGTAGCGTTTTCTCATTGCGGTCGCATCAAATTTCACTGATTCGAAATGTTATAACAGCCCGATGGCGTTTAGTTCAATTCGGGACATAGTTAATGAAAAAAATCTCATCGTATATGCCAATAAGCCCATTATATATATAGGACTGAAAGTATGCTGTTGCTTGGTTCATCTCGATATATATGTCAATATTTCACAAATCGACTTTATTTTGAGCGTTGAATAAAAACCTTTTCGAGCGGCTTTTTATAAAGACCGTAACATTTTCAAATTTTTATCGGTCGTATAGGTGGACGCCAAATTTAGTACAAAAGAGTTTCAAAAAACCATTTTACAAAGAAGAATACTGGTTTTATTCCGTTACCTCAATTCATTGTATCCTAAAGAGTAGAAAAATAAGAACTGGCGAAAAAATGAAAAACGATATAAAAATGTCTGACAATCTGATATTCGATGGCCCAACTTAAAATATTTGCCAGAAATATAATGGAAAAAAATAAAAAAATTGATGAATCATCGAGCATTTTGAAAGAGACGAGTAATTATGAAAAGAATGAACATTGATCAGAATTTCAATCTGGAGTAGATGTTGAGAAACCTCTATTTTCAGTATATTTCAGCACCTGATTCTATATTATTATATTTTCAGAAGGTTTGATTTGATGTTTTTCGACCCTACTTCCCGAAACAGGCGCTAATTCATTTTTTTTTACCTTGTATTTGTGACGGTCCAGTATTCCATCTAAATAGATGACTCGCAAGAGAGAGAATATAGGTGGCCGTAGCGCAGTGGTTAGCGCTCCCGACTCAGACTCCGAGGATCCCGAGATCGAGCCGATTCGGCCCACCTTTATTTTCTCTCATATAAATTTATTTTCTCTCATATAAGTCACTGGACGTTCCTCACACTCTCTGCCATACCGACGGGTTCGACCCTTACATATTAATTAATAATTTAAAAATCTCATTCGTATATAACAGTTTTTTTTTCTCTGAACGCTTATTTCAAGTTAGCGCCACGTGATGGAACAGATCGGTGATGTCATCTACAGGACTTTCATCACACTCGACACTCATACAATGTGATGGTCCGATGCGGTTCATGATGAATGATTGTTGAAGGCAGAGTAATTATTCGTTAAGTTATTATATGTTTGCTAGATGGAGGCACGGTCGTACATACAGGTCTTGAAACGATGTTACCCAAAGCAAAGAACACAGACGTAGGATAGAAGCACAGTTCTTATGGGCGCTCTGAGGACAAACTTTCTGCGACCCAAACTGCCGCTTGGCGGCGTGGCGATCGCGGTACGGCAGCTATCTCTCTCGCTCCCATTGCATAGCGCGAAAACGGCTCGAGCCGAACGCGGAGGGTCGAGCGATCAAACCCCACTAGTAGAGTTTTTTTTTCTTTTATCGATTATGTAAAAAAATAGTTTTTGACGATACAGTTATTCTTTATTATTATTTTTAATCAATGAAATAGAGAAATAGTTTCCGAATACGAAATTATTATTAAAGATTTTTTCTCTAAATCAAGTATATGAATAATTTTTAACCTTTTTATAAGCTTTAGAAATTCTTAAATATATGAAGTAAATAAATATTTTTTTTTGGTTATTTTATTTGACGAAAATAAGGTGAAACTGCGAACGCTTTAATGATTAAATAGACGTTCATCATTCATTAAATCGGTAAATTGTTTTAATGTGAATATGCCATTCGTATTTGTCTATCGGAATTTCCTCTTATATTTGAAAAGCCAAAATAATTGAATTCTGTCATTGAATGTATTCTACATAAGAACAAATTTATAATTACGATTTCTGAAAAAAAAGTCATCATACGAGGGTTCGATCGCTCGACCATGGGACTACGATTATCATACGCTGACACCGAAACCACAATCGTGATTTACAAACTAAGCGCAAAACTGGCACAAAAGGTGTGAGCCCCCGCTTATTGTTTGCTCATTGTTTGTTCCTGCTTATTGTTTAATTCTGAAAATGACACGTCCTTCAACTTACTCTACTCGAATTGTCTCAATACCTAATAAATCATAAATTTATGACACTTCGTGCCCTCCATTTTATCGTTGAACGGTTGGGGAAAATCAGGTTATTCATTATTGTTTCCTAACAGCTTCAACTCTTACGCTAGAGATAACTGGAAAACGTGACCTCAGGAAATCAATTTCCTATCTTTTTCTTACTCTAATTTCAACTATTTCAAGTATTTTTTTTTCATGTTTAACCGAAGAAATTGCTCTATTCGTGTTTCAGAAGATTACATTGTAATATATTAACTGTAATATTCAAGACTCACGCTGCTTCATCTTTCGGAAAACGATGAAAAGTCAAACTTGGGTTTTTTCTCTTCGCGCTGGTACATCCTTCATGAACACATAAATCGTTTACAGGCATTTTAGTTCGTCACTATTTAAAACACTCAACGTTTAAAGATCCCGGCGTAGCCGAACAATAAGCTCTACGAAAAGCAGGAGATATATATATATATATCTATATCACCTGTTCCCCCAGTGTATTACTACTATAAGAGTAAGAGAGATGGAATGAGCGCATGCGGCTGAGCATGCGAGTGGAAGCGAGAAGAAAGATATGACGCCAGCGCCACCGACTACGAACTACACTGGGGGAATGACGTCATTCCCCCAGTGAGAATCGGCACGAAAAATCCTTAAGAACTGTGCTTCTATCCTACGTCTACGGTCTTACATACCGATCTGGAAACTCCCGTGGTGGGGGTAGTTCGCTTATGGATGCCAGACGTATAGTTCATATATTTCCCGCTGTGATCGCTGCGATCGAAACTCCGGCGCGATGACGATGGGTGGGGGAAATGAGATAGACAGCGCTAGCTTTTTAATCTCTGTCTCACCTCAATGTATATTACTCGTATTTAATATTATTGTAGACTATTATAACACGCAGTAAAACAGAAATGCTTATTTTTTACATTAAAAAAAGGTTTGTGTTTGTCTCAAATAAACCATAAACCTCTGACCCTAATCGTAATATCCCGGCGAGCGTATATTCATGAGCATACATAGCATCAAACATTCCTCGTTGTAACGTCGACATTTGACATTCGTTTTGCTTGCTGCTGCAATGATCTCGTGAATGGCTATTTTTTGAGAGTCTGGTACGTTCAATTCAGCACATTTCGCATCCAAAGTCGTATTTTTCATAGCAGCTATTTGTGTTGCTTGTTCTTTCAGCGACGACATTAGTTGGTCCACGCGTCTCTGGGCTTGAAGTTTTTGCCGTTTTTCACGCCGGTTTCTAATCCGCATTGCAATTAACTTCGCTCGATCATAGGGATTAGAAACATCACGAATCCGTTGCATCGTCAGACGATTTTGTTGCCGTTCTCTTCGTTGTAATGCGAGTTTCCTTGTTTTCGCGCAACCATCACACCTCGTTTTCTTGCATACGAGACGACAGCCTTCACTTCGCCATTTTCCCATGCAATCGAGATATGATGCACCGATAGGCATGAAATGAATGCTGATGTCGTCCAAAACGTTACAAATGGTTGCCCTCCTGAACCTCGTTAATATGTCCGGAAGCATTTCGATCGTTTTTAAAAACGGATCGAAATTGAAGACATGATGTTTGACGTGACGTCCATAAATAAAATACTTGAGGCTTCGGTTGGCGTCGAGTGTGACGTGCCTCTCCGTCACAGGACAATGCACATCGTTTTCGAATTTTGTTACAGAGTATGAGAAAATCATACACTTCCCCTTTGGAGTCGACACCTCGGTGATACTCCACGACTCCGGTAATTGAACCGTGCGATCCATAAAATTACTCGCACCATCTTGCCAAATTCCTGAAACGATTAAATCAGATATTATTTATATGAAATGGTAAGTTTATATTTTGAGGCCAAAAATCGTCAATGTTTTGCCTAAAAAAATCAGAACAACCCCTTTAGAAACTGCAGCTTACTTTTATAACGGTAAGTATTCATCAAGTAAAAAAGAACAGTTGTAAAAGTAAATTTTGTAAAAAGAACAGCGGTAAGTATAAAAGTACAAAAATAAGACAGAAAACTTCACCGTTCTTTCTACTCAATACACTTATCCAATTAGCAGGATGTCAGTAAAAAAGCTAAATATGATTATGGTTCACAGCAGCATTCATTATTTCAAAGTAAGCTTTTTTGGTTTCCAATGTGTTTCCAATGTTTTCTTACGAACATGAAAATATTCTAATACTCACGTTCGCTGATGACAACGGGTGAAAGCACCTTGAAAGGCATCTGAGAAGCTGATGAATCTGGTTCCGAAGAATCAGTGTTCTTCAGCGAAGGCAGTGTTGCATTATCTACAGCTGGCGAAGCTACATACGATGAGATATATATAATGCAAATAGAATAAAAACACATTTACTTTTCAATTTACATTTAATTGTATACTTTTGTATAATATTAATGTGAACATGAGAATATTCTAATACTCACGTTCGCTGATGCCAACGGGTGAAAGCACCTTCAAAGGCATCTGAGAAGCTGATAATCTACTTCCGAAGAATCAGTGTTCTTCAGCGGAGACAGCATCATATCATCTACAGCTGGCAAAGCTACATACGATAAGATTTCTATAATGGAAAGAGAATAAAAAAACATATTAACATTTCAATTCACATTGAATTTTATACTTTTGCATAATATTACTTTATTATGAAAGTTACTTTTGGTTTCAGGGACCTCCTCGAACAAAGTGCTAAGGACTTGCACTGATGATTTCATGAATGTAGCAGACTCAACGGAGGCCCCCAGTTGATCTCCAATTGACAGGTTGGCACTTTTTTCTGTTAGTGGAAGAGGATTGCCTTCTTGTCCAGTGAATCTGCTGTATTCATGCCAGGGAACCACATTTTCTTTTTGCTGCGAATCACGGCCGAATTTCGACGGTACAGCGAAATCGTTGAGACGTGCATGCTTGTACGTTACCTATACATAAAAAATACATTATTCACGATACAAAATTAATAATTTTTTTTTAAATAAATAACTTACTCGTGCAATTATCTCCCCATTTGAATCGCGCTTTATCCATTCATGAGCTACATCACTTTCGTTAAAATGTTTTTCGCATATCACTTGCGACCGTTCCAACTTGATGACACCCGGAATTGCGTTTTCCCACTTTTTGCACAAAACATTGTCATTAGGCACACGGAAAAATGAAACCTTCGCATTATCGGCTTTGCGGCCGGTATTGCAATAAGGAACCGCGCACCGTCTTGGCATTTTTGCCAATTTTTCAAAAATCTTTTCTTTTTTTTCAATATAATTTTAAGCACAACCGCAGCACAACACAACGTAGAGAGCACAATATCTGTATATCCGACACGGGGATTTTGAGGTTAGGTTTGAGAATACGCAATAAGGCGGGTCGATCGCAGATACGAGTAGTGACGGGATTACGAACTACTCCAGTGCTTCAATAAGCGTCCTACCCCCACCACTTGATTTTGTGACGAGTGTCCAGACCATTGAACTCTACTTATACTGGAACGCTGACTGGGCGTTCCGAGAGAGACAGTCGCAATTGGTGCAGTTGTCTTTGTCGGTACAGTTCACTATGAAAATTAGTTAACAGCGAGAAAACTAACCTCAATATGAAAGTATTAGGTTTGTTCGTGCTAGCTGCACTTTCTGCACTTTCTACACTTTTTTTTGGAATTTATATTACTATATATTACAAAAGTGTATAAAGTGCAGCTAGCACGAACAAACCTATTGACACATTAAACCGATTTTCTGTTCAGATTGTACAAAAAAAATGCGCGTGCGCACAAATCAGATAGAAAAGGACACGTTGTCACAGATCCACCCTCTCTCTCGGAACGGTCGGGCCCGTTAGGATCTTATGGGAGTCAGTGTTCCAGTATTAGTAGAGTTCAGTGGTCCAGACCTGTATGTAAGACCGTGATTATTACTATATGCATTAGTACTTTCGGTCACGAGCGCTACAGTGGCAAAACCAGAAACTATAGCGTCAACATGTTTTGGGCACGCTGGAACTACAAATTGGCCTATGCTGTGCTCACTCATTCTCTCTAGTCTCCCTGTTTAGTAGTTCTGTATAGTTAGCAGATGAATTTCATAATACTAATTTTTTATTATTGCTATATCTTGGGAATTATTTATGCCATTTATTGACACTAATATCATAATTTTCGAAATAATAGATCATTGATAATAAATAAAAATGTATTAGCCGTATAGTTAGCAGAACGTAATGCAAAGTTCTTTCTTTTTTCGCAATCAACTAGAAATTATTTGGGAAACACATTAGCAATGCTAGAATAATTTGCGAAGTAATTATTTTATCACGATCACGAAACCTAAATCAATCAATTATTTCAAGAGAAATCCGCTTTCCTAGGTATTTTCTGGTATACCCTGGCTCTCATCTCTCATTGGCTACCGCTGCTGAGTGCGAGTAGAAGTGTATAACCCGTCAATTAATTGTAGTTATATCAACCATATCAACAATAAACAATATCAATTTGGTGCGAAAACGTCATGTGTTATTCAACCTCTTGAAAAATAAGTATGAATGAGTGGAAAACGTACAGTGGAAACGTATACGGGCAACGTAAAAGTCGATAACCAAATAGAACACGTAATATTTAATCTGATTGACGAAGCTGCTTTCCTTCAACCTTACCTAATCATTAATTATAGTTAATATATAAATATGTAAGAGATGTATATATATTATATGTAAGAGAATCGAATAATTTGATAACTGTAAAAATAGTAGGGTGGGTTTGGGTCATCTTGCGGATCTTTTTGAATAATTGGACATGTGGAAATAGTATTTTTACATGTCCAACTATTCAAAAAACAACCGCACTATGACCCAAACCCACTCTACTATTTTTACAGTCATCAAACTACTCGAATAACTCTTAAAAACTTTTATGACCGTCATCAAAATGACCAAAAGTCATCAAAGTACACGAATAACTCTTAGAAAAGTCATTAAACTACTCGATTGTCTTACATGGTAGCATGTCTAAATATCATAGTCAAAATATCACACGACAAAATATCACGGACAAAATATAACATGACAAAAAAACACACGAACAAAATATCACCGCGACAAAATATCACATAACAAAAAATCACCTCTATAAAATATCACATGACAAAAAATCACTGAAACAAAATATCACGTCGATAGTATATCACAGCCAGGCATGAATTTATTGATGCTCAATGTTGTGTGTGTATGCTGTGAGTGTTGTACATGGCAGAATGGATAACGGTTCGCAGTTACGCCAGAGCGGGGGTGATTCCTGATATATACAGACTATTGTATGTAGATAATCGTAATGATAATTTAGTATCAATTCGCCTTGAGTCTTGATTAATTGTATTGAATTTGAGATTGGTGATGTTGCCGGATATGAAACATTGATAGAAAGCGAATATTTTATTAAACATCCCGAGGTATTGAAGAACTAAGTTGTGTATTTTGAAGAAAATTATATCCGTAATGCATTGACTCAAACCCACCCTACTATTTTCACATGTCCAACTATTCAAACAACAACCCAAAGATGACCCGAACCCACCCTAGTATTTCCACATGTCCGACTATGCAAACTATAACCCAAATATGACCCAAACCCACCCTACTATTTCCACATGCCCAACTATTCAAACAACAACCCAAAGATGACCCAAACCCGCCCTACTATTTCCACATGTCCAACTATTCAAACAACCCAAAGATGACCCGAACCCACCCTACTATTTCCACATGTCCAACTATTCAAACAACAACCCAAAAATGACCCGTACCCACCCTACTATTTCCACATGTCCAACTATTCAAATAACAACCCAAAGATGACCCGAACCCACCCGACTATTTCCACATGTCCAACTATTCAAACGACAACCCAAAGATGACCTGAATCCACCCTACTATTTCCACATGTCCAACTATTCAAACAATAACCCAAAGATGACCCGACCCACCCTACTATTTTCACATGGTCAACTATTCAAACAACAACCCAAAGATGACCCGAACCCACCATACTATTTCCACACGTCCAAATATTCAAACAACAATCAAAATATGACCCGAACCCACCCTACTATTTCCACATGTCCAACTATTCAAACAACAACCCAAAGATGACTCGAACCCACTCTACTATTTCCACAATGCATTACGCAAATTCGGGCAGGTCGATAATGCGTGCTGATTTTTAGTTTAGCGTTTCCTTGCGTGTTTCAAATAAAATAATTTCATTGTGATATATTGTCGGGGTAGTTTTTCGTCGTGTGATATTTTGTACGTGTGATATTTTGTCCGAGTGATATTTTGTCCGTGTGATATTTTGTCAGTGTTATTTTGTCACTGACAAACTATCACGGACAAAACTATAACGGACAGTGTTTGTCACTGACAAACACTCACAAAATATCACGGACAAAATAACACACGACAAAATATCACACGGACAAAATATCACAGGACAAAATATCACGCGGACAAAACATCACACGTACAAAATATCACACGACAAAAAACGACCCCGACAATATATCACAATGAAATTATTTTATTAGAAACACGCAAGCAAACGCTAAACTAAAAATCAGCACGCATTATCGACCTGCCCGAATTTGCGTAATGCATTGTGGAAATAGTAGGGTGGGTGGGTCATGGTGGGTTGGTTGTTTGAATACTTGAACGTGTGAAAATAGAAGGGTGGGTTCGGGTTATCTTTGGGTTGTTGTTTGAATAGTTGGACATGTGGAAATAGTAGGGTGGATTCGGGTCATCATTGGGTTGCTGTTTAAATAGTTGGACATGTGAAAATGTGTGGGTTCAGGTCAACTTAGGTTGTTGTTTGAATAGTTGGACATGTGGAAATAGTAGGGTGGGTTCGGGTCATCTTTGAGTTTTTGTTTGTATAGTTGGACATATGAAAATAGCAGGATGGGTTCGGGTCATCTTTGGGTTGTTGTTTGAATAGTTGGGAATGTGGAAATAGTAGGGTGAGTTCGGGTCATCTTTGGGTTGTTGTTTGAATAGTTGGACATGTGGAAATAGTAGAGTGGGTTTGGTTCATCTTTAGGTTGTTGTTTGAATAGTTGGACATGTGGAAATAGTAGAGTGTGTTCGGGTCATCTTTGGGTTATTGTTTGAATAGTTGGACATATGGAAATAGTAGGGTGTGTTCGGGTCATATTTGGATTGTTGTTTGAATAGTTGGACATGTGGAAATAGTAGGGTGGGTTCAGGTCATCTTTGGGTTGTTGTTTGAATACTTGGACGTGTGGAAATAGTAGGGTGGGTTCGGGTCATATTTGGGTTGTTGTTTGAATAGTTGGACATGTGGAAATAGTAGAGTGGGTTTGGTTCATCTTTAGGTTGTTGTTTGAATAGTTGGACATGTGGAAATAGTAGAGTGTGTTCGGGTCATCTTTGGGTTATTGTTTGAATAGTTGGACATATGGAAATAGTAGGGTGGGTTCGGGTCATATTTGGATTGTTGTTTGAATAGTTGGACATGTGGAAATAGTAGGGTGGGTTCAGGTCATCTTTGGGTTGTTGTTTGAATACTTGGACGTGTGGAAATAGTAGGGTGGGTTCGGGTCATATTTGGGTTGTTGTTTGAATAGTTGGACATGTGGAAATGGGTGAGTTCAGGTCATCTTTGGGTTGTTGTTTGAATAGTTGAACATGTGGAAATAGTAAGGTGGGTTCGGGTCATCTTTGGGTTATTGTTTGTATAGTTGGACATGTGGAAATAGTAGGATGGGTTCGGGTCATCTTTGGGTTCTTGTTTGAATAGTTGGACATGTGGAAATAGTAGGGTGGGTTCGGGTCATCTCTGGGTTGTTGTTTGAATAGTTGGACATGTGGAAATAGTAGGGTGGGTTCGGGTCATCTTTGGGTTGTTGTTTGTATAGTTGGACATGTTGAAATAGTAGGGTGGGTTCGGGTCATCTTTGGGTTCTTGATTGAATAGTTGGACATGTGGAAATAGTAGGGTGGGTTCGGGTCATCTTTGAGTTTTTGTTTGTATAGTTGGACATATGAAAATAGCAGGATGGGTTCGGGTCATCTTTGGGTTGTTGTTTGAATAGTTGGGAATGTGGAAATAGTAGGGTGGGTTCGGGTCATCTTTAGGTTATTGTTTGAATAGTTGGACATGTGGAAATAGTAGGGTGGGTTTGGGTCATCTTTAGGTTGTTGTTTGAATAGTTGGACATGTGGAAATAGTAGGGTGGGTACGGGTCATTTTTGGGTTGTTGTTTGAATAGTTGACCATGTGAAAATAGTAGGGTGGGTCGGGTCATCTTTGGGTTATTGTTTGAATAGTTGGACATGTGGAAATAGTAGGGCGGGTTCGGGTCATCTTTGGGTTGTTGTTTGAATAGTTGGACGTGTGGAAATAGTAGAGTGGGTTCGGGTCATCTTTGGGTTATTCTTTGAATAGTTGGGCATGTGGAAATAGTAGGGTGGGTTCGGGTCATCTTTGAATTGTTGTTTGAATAGTTGAACATGTGGAAATAGTAGGGTGGGTTCAGGTCATCTTTAGGTTTTTGTTTGAATACTTGGACGTGTGGAAATAGTAGGATGGATTCGGGTCATCTTTGGGTTGTTGTTTGAATAGTTGGACATGTGGAAATAGTAGGGTGGGTTCGTGTCGTCTTTGGGTTGTTGTTTGAATAGTTGGACATGTGAAAATAATAGGGTGGGTTTGAGTCAATGCATTACCGATATAATTTTCTTCAAAATACACAACTTATGTTAATTCTTCAATACCTCGGCGTGTTTATTAAAATATTCGCTTTCAATCAACGTTTCATATCCGGCAACATCATCAATCTCAAATTCAATACAATTAATCAAGACTCAAGGCGAATTGATACTAAATTATCATTATGATTATCTACATACAATAGTCCGCGTACATCAGGAATCACCTCCACACTGGCGTAACTGCGAACCGTTATCCATTCTGCTATGTACAACACTCACAGCATACATACACAACATTGAGCATCAATAAATTCCTGCATGGCTGTGATATACTGTCGACGTGATATTTTGTCCGTGATATTTTGTCGTGTGAATTTTGACTGTGATATTTAGACGTGCTACCATGTAAGACAATCGAGTAGTTTAATGACTTTTCTAAGAGATATTCGTGTACTTATTTGAAGACTTTTGGTCATTTTGATGACGGCCATCAAAGTTTTTAAGAGTTATTCGAGTAGTTTGATGACTGTAAAAATAGTAGGGTGGGTTTGGATCATCTTGTGGTTGTTTTTTGAATAGTTGGTCATGTAAAAATACTATTTCCATATGTTCATTTATTCAAAAAACAACCGCAAGATGACCCAAACCCACCCTACTATTTTTAGTTATCAAATTACTCGATTCCCTTACATATAATATATATATACATTTCTTACACACACACACACACACACACACACACACACACACACACACACACACACACACACACACACACACACACACACACACACACACACACACACACACACACACACACACACACACACACACACACACACACGCACGCACGCACACGCACACGCACACGCACACGCACACGCACACGCACACGCACACGCACACGCACACGCACACGCACACGCACACGCACACGCACACGCACACGCACACGCACACGCACACGCACACGCACACACACACACACACACACACACACACACACACACACACATACATACATACATATATATATTAACTATAATTAATTATAATTAATGATAAATAATGATTAGGTAAGGTTGAAGGAAAGCAGCTTCGTCGATCAGATTAAACATTACGTGTTCTATTTCGTTATCGACTTTTACGTTACCGGTATACGTTTCCACTGTACGTTTTCCACTCATCCATACTTATTTTTCAAGAGGTTGAATAACACATGATGACGTTTTCGCACCAAATTGATATTGTTCATTGTTGATATGGTTGATATAACTACAATTATTAATTGACGGGTTATAGCCACAGCACACTTCTACACGCACTCAGCAGCGATATCCAGTGAGAGATGAGAGACGGGGTATACCAAAAAATCCCTAGAAAAGCGGCGAATTTCTCTTGGAATAATTGATTGCTTAGGTTTTGCGTTATCGTGATAAAATAATTACTTCGCAAAATATTGTAGCATTACTAATATGTTTCCCAAATGATTTCTAGTTGATGGTTAAAAAAAAAAAGAACTTTGCATTACGTTCTGCTAACTATACGCCCAATACATTTTTATTTATTATCAATAAACTATTATTTCGAAAATTATGATATTAATGTCAATAAATGGCATAAATAATTCTCAAAATATAGCAATAATAAAAAATTAATATTGTCAAATTCGTCTGCTAACTATACACAACTCTGTTTAGGCTGCGTTTCATTTGGACGCTCACGCGCTGTAAGCGCTCACGCTTTTCAGCGCTGTTTTCAAGCGTTTCTTTTGGTTTTAAGCGCTTACGCTCACGTTCAAAAGAAACGCATCGTATGCGTTAAAAAAAAGATGGAGGATGTGGAAACTGTGGTAGTTCAAAGTTTAGTGTTATTCGATATTTTGTTCAACGAAGATGAAAACGACGACTTCGATGAAAATGACGGCAATATTTACGAGAAAAACATGGATGAATGTTTAAGTTTTCTTGTGCAACGAATGATAAAAAAACGTATCCCAAGATTGAAGAATTACGTGGAAGAGGTTATACCAGCTTATAGTGATGAACAATTCAAATCACATTGCAGGTATTTACTCAGGCTTTTAATATAAAAACAAGCAGCAAATATAAAAACAAGCGAGAGATCCATATTTCCAGATTAACAACATTATTAATATACTTTTCTAGGATGAGCCGATCAACCTTTAACTATATATTGAATCTTATAAAAGATTCATTGACGAGATCGTAATCAGGTCGATCAATGATATCACCTGAAAGGCAATTTTTGATTGCTATATGGAAAATGGCTACGCCAGATTCATATCGGTATATTGATTCACGTTTGGATCCTTGTTAAGCCTCGATTTTCGAAATATATTTTTGTGAGTGAGGAAATTTTATATGTTTGGTATCTACATATTTTTCAGATCAATCTGTGAGAAATTTGACGTTGGAAGATCCACTGCACTGAGAGCTGTAAGAAGAGTTGTGAGAGCTATAGTTGACCTTGCTCCGTCTTTTATCACCTGGCCAGAAGGTAACAGAGTCGAAGAAGTTTTTAGAGGATTTGCAGCAACTAGTGCCTTCCCTAATGTAATAGGAGCGATTGATGGTACGCATATTAATATACGGGCACCACACAACAATCCAGAATGTTACGTTAATAGAAAAGGACATCATTCGATACAATTACAGGTGATATATACATTTTCGACAATTTATTTAAATAACCACCAAGTGAAGATAATTCTATATTGTCGATGTTTACAGGCTGTTTGTGATCATGAACGACGATTCACCCATTGTTTGGCCGGGCATATTGGTTCTGTTCATGATCAATGTGTGTTTCGACTGTCGGAAGTGAATGAATATTTGAATGATTCGCGGAAATTTCCATATGACTGTCATTTAGTCGGAGATTCTGCTTACACCATACATAAGTATTTAATGGTACCCTACCGAGACAATGGTCATCTGACAGAAAGACAAAGGAATTACAATTTTTGTCATGCATCTGCACGCATAACCACTGAACGAGCTTTCGGATTGTTGAAAGGGAGGTTTCGAAGTTTATATAATGTGCTTGATATGAAAAAGGTAGATCTGATACCAGACTTCATCATTGCATGTTGTATTTTACACAATATATGCTTGCTGCAAAATGATGAATATATGATTGAGGATTCAAACTCTATGGAAGATGGCAATGACATCGAAACACAGACGACACACAGAAGGGAGAGAAATTCTGGTTACTGCAAAAGAGATTTAATATGTGACGAGTTAATCATACGGCAAGCTTGAATATATATTATAACATTCTGTATTTTTAATTTTTCAATAAACATGATACAAAAAATAGCCAGAAAATTTTCTTATTAATTTTATATATTTCATTTTTTAGAACGTTGCACGATATATTTTTCTTATTTTTTATTCTCTTAAATAAAAAAAAAATTTGTTTCATTGTTTCCTTTTTTGTAGGATATCTGCCATTTTTTCGAAAACGGTGACGAATCTTTCTCGGAACATTGTCCTTTCTTGGTGGTATCTCTCTCGTATAGTCATATTTTCTTGATGTCTTCTTCCCGCTACCTCTTCTGCCTTATTTCTACTTTCTATCACATCCTTCAGTAGATTCTCCACCTCAGATGTTTGTCGTATTTTTTCTGATTAGAAAAAAATCCGATGAATACCGCATTCGTAGTTATATGAATTGCAATGATAACAGCAGTGATAACATCTTACTGGGCTTTTCGACTCCGTCACCATCGATAAAACTATCAATGCTCGAATTGCTGCATTCCGATGGTGATCTCGTGCGCTTGGTACTTGACGACAAAGTCGTTACAGGAGACCTAAATGGCTTAGATCCGAGGACTTCATCTAGTATCTGAAAATAACGAAATAATTCTACAATCATGCATCTGATAAATACGTGAGTCGATCAGAACACTTTAGAAAACATATAAACACCATTGCTTATGAGAAAAAAGACCACAAAACCTTCCTGATGATTTAAATGATGCGAGTGAAACAAAAGATAACTTTATTATGATACCAAAAATAAGTCTTTCAGAGACAAACAATTAAGGTAGATCGGTGACGGCTACGTGATCTTTGCAGTACCTATTATAGACGAAAGTTTACAAATGCAAAATTGTCTTTGAAATTATAATTTTATTATTTTCGAAATATAAACAGCGGAGAATGGATATTTTTATGATTTCATTGTTCAAAAAATGTTTACTAATTGAAATTTGACGAGTCTAGTGGATTGTAAAACGTGTCATGGCTGTTACTCTCATCTGCCGAAACTATCAGTTTTGTTTATAACCTATATAGAATATTTACACAAAGGAATTACGCAACGACAGAGATTTTGTCAGTCTACCTGTTACCATTAATTCTATCGATATTTATCAAATACGGTAAAAACATTCAAGAACAAGAAAGAAAAAGACAGTCAAATTGGCAAACTGTCACGTCTGAAGGCATGATCTAGCAGACGCTGAATACAGAGTTGCTAAGCGTTCTCGCGCTCTTTCCCGTGTCATTCCTGTGGAAATCTCAATCATTTTACAATGAATAATTTTTTATTTTTCGGTCGATTTTCAACGGTAACGTCCAAAAACCCAAGCACTTCTATATTCAGGGATATTCGCGGAATACAGTGATCAATTTTTTATTACGAAATCTTGGAAGTACCAAATGTAAAAATTCAATAAGTCTTATTGTGCATACGATTTTTCTATACTCGTAGGGACAAATAACTAGATGGTAAATAGCGTTTAAGTTGCAAATATCAATTCATCTCGTATTTATGTGTAACTATAAAAATTGTCAGTCCTTCATCTTGGATGGCTCAAATTCACCGATCTACCTTAAAAGAGTAAACACAACTTTCCCAATCCCAAATAATCTAACCCCAACCCATATAAAATAACAACTTTATAACCACCAAAAATAAATGAATAAAGCAAAAGTAAAAGTAAAAATAAAGAGAGAACAATCAACTTACCTGTATTGATGCGCTGGGATTCATCTTTTGTCACGAAAATTGTATATTGTTTGCCTGTTTCAGCATCCTCGAGTGTCACGGAAATTTTTTCGTTTTTATTCATTTTAGGTTAGGGTTTCCGCATCGCTCGCGTTCCTTTAGCCGTTTAAGCGTTTGTGAGCGCTCACGCTTTCGCTGCACTACCTCGATAAAATAAGCGTTTGTAAGCGTTTGGAAGCACGAGTTATGACGTCATCAATGACGTAATGACAGCGTTCGTGAGCGCTCACATCGCCAAAAGGAACAGAATAAGCAACGCTTACAAGCGCTTACAGCGCGTGAGCGTCCAAATGAAATGCAGCCTTAGTACAAATAATTACAGTAGTAGTTTAGCTGAATGGTTCAGCTGCGCACTAGGATCTAGAAAGTTGTCGATCGAACCTCCTCATGATGATACTTTTTTTCTCGTTCAAAATATAGTACTTTAGATAAGAACATCAGTATCACCGATTTACAATTGAACACTTGTTCCAACTTTTTATTTCATTACTTTAATTGATTTTTACAACTGAATATATATAATTGATTTATAAATTATACTTTTATTTACGATATTAGTTATTTTTATTTTTTTATTTGATTTTTATTGAATTTGTAATCGAGTTGGTCAATTTTTGAATTTTGTCTTATTGATTGAGTCGAATTGAGAATTTTATAATAATGATAACATTACTTAGAAAATCATTTCAAATTTATTCATATTAATATTAATACTTATACATAAAATAATAATAATATTATTATTAAGTATTATTATTATAAATATTTGGTTTAAGTTAGTTTCATAACATCTCCCAACAATAGCGCCACACGGTGACAGCGGTGAGAAAAAAGTTCGTACGAATACCTCCATAAACTTAGCCGAACAACTTCAACTTTTACAATTTTTTATTAATCATATCTTTTGGTGTTCATTCAGTGGTTATTAGTACCGCAATTAAAATGTTTAGTAGTTACTAGTTATTTTATAATTAAATAAATAAAATCTGGATGCAAGTTAGCCGAACATTTTTTATTTTTCATGCAATTGATTAGATCAAATGCTAAATCGATGTAGAATCATTCGGTAGTCACGAATAATCAAATTGTATCATTAAGTAGTCAATAGATTATTAAATAACTTGAAAAAACTATTTCCGACCTGTCGGCTACATCTAGCCGGTCAAAATGGTTATTATCCAACCAATTGTATTCTAATAAGTCTTGATCGAAAGAGAATCGTTTGGTGGTGATTAGTAGCATGATTTAAACGTTGAATGGTGATCAGTTTAATTATATCCATCAAAAAACCATAGTCACTAGTGAGCATCGAATGGGGAGGCTTTGATTGATCACTAAAAAGATTCAACGGAAAAATAAACAGCATAACTCGGATTGCTTTTTAATTTATAAATCAATTTTCTATAAATAAATTGGGACATGAGAAAAATATATTAATGTGCTTGTCGTCAATTATTAAAATATTAACACGTTTATTGTAATGAAATCGTTGAACAATTTTTCCCTTTCTTGTGTTACTGTGGTAACAGGAAAGTTCAGCCAACGAAAAATTCGACTCCGGAAAATTCGTCCCCTCCGCGGAAAATTCGCCTTCCGGAAAATTGGCTCCCGCGAAAAATTCGCCTCCAGAAAATTTACCCTCACACTGAAATGCTCAGCACCTACCCTACGATTCCACACACATCGCAATTTCACACACCCCATGATCCCGCGCACATCACCGAAGTGCTCAGCACCCACCCCATGATTCCACACACATTACCGAAGTGCTCAGCACCCACCCACCGATTCCACACGAATCTAGGAAGATTCGTCCCCGGAAAATTCGTCGGGTTTACTTCCGAAAAGCGGAAACCGAATTTCGAGCTGAAATTTGGCACACTCCATTTTAATATTATAAGACTTCCCTTAAAAGGATTTTTGGCGTATTTGAATATTTTTCCAGAAATCGAATTTCTTAAATTATATTACTTTTGCGCGGCCGAGGGGTGTAATTCCGAAGAGCCCATACCGCCGATTAATTTGGAATTTCGTTTACCCATGTATTTTGACTCGCTGATCACGAATATGATAGTGAAAATACCAGCAAACTTGATTTTCAAAGTCAAAACTCACAAAAATTGATTTTTTAAAAGTTTTTATATTTTATTTCAACGAGTGTTGATCTTAGAGAAAAACGTTTCCTACAAAAGTTGTAGCCTATAAGAAGATTGATCTTTTATGTTTTATACCGTTTTGGTCTAAAACGATTTTTTCGAGAAAAATGGGATAATGCTCCAATAAATACATTTTGCTAAACTCCATTAGTTTCGATATTAACTACTTACGCACATTACCGCGGGAAGGTTGGAGTTTGGTCTTTAAATGGGATAAGAAAATTCGTTGGACGTGTGAAAATAGCAGGGTGGGTTTGTAGCATCTCGGCATGTGTGCGTGGAATCGTTGAACGTGTACATATAGTAGGGTTGGTTTGTAGCATCTCGGGATGTGTGCGTGGAATCGTTGGACGTGTAGAAATAGTGGGGTGGGTTTGTATCATTTCGACATGTGTGCGTGGAATCGTTGGACGTGTAGAAATAGTGGGGTGGGTTTGTAGCATCTCGGGATGTGTGTGTGGAATCGTTGGACGTGCAGAAATAGTGGGGTAGATGGGAAGTCTTATATTATTAAAATGAAGGAGTGTGCCAAATTTCAGCTCGAAATTCGGTTTGCGCTTTTCGGAAGTACACCCGACAAATTTTCCGGGGACGAATCTTCCTAGATTCGTATGGAATCGTTGGGTAGGTGCTGAGTACTTCGGTGATGTGTGTGGAATCATGGGGTGGATGCTGAGCACTTCGGTGATCCCCACTGTTTCTACACGTCCAACGATTCCACGCACATATCCCGAGATGATACAAACCCACCCCACTATTTCTACATGTCCAACGATTCCACTCACACATCCCGAGATACTACAAACCCACCCCACTATTTCTACACGTCCAACGATTCCACGCACACATCCCGAGATCCTACAAATCCACCCCATTATTTCTACACGTCGAACAATTCCACGCACACATCCCGAGATGCTACAAACCCACCCTACTATTTCTACACGTCCAACGATTTCACGCACACATCCCGAGATGCTACAAACCCACTCCACTATTTCTACACGTCCAACGATTCCACGCCCACATCCCGAGATGCTACAAACCCACCTCACTCTTTGTACACGTCCAACGATTCCACGCACACATCCTGAGATCCTACAAACCCACCCTACTATTTCCACACGTTCACCGATTCCACGCCTACATCCCGAGATGCTACAAACCCACTCCACTATTTCTACACGTCCAACGATTCCACGCCCACTCCCGAGATGCTACAAACCCACCTCACTATATCTGCACGTCCAACGATTTCACGCACACATCCCGAGATGATACAAACCCACCCTACTATTTCTGCACGTTCAACGATTCCACGAACACCTCCCGAGATGCTACAAACCCACCCTACTATGTTCACATGTCCAACGAATTTCCTTATCCCATTTAAAGACCAAACTCCAACCTTCCGTGGTAATGTGCGTAAGTAGATAATATCGAAACTAATGGAGTTTAGCAAAATGTACTTACTGGAGCATTATCCCATTTTTCTCGAAAAAAATCGTTTTAGACAAAAACGGTATAAACCATAAAAGATCAATCTTTTCAAAGGCTACAATTTTTGTACGAAACATTTTTCTCTAAGATCAACACTTATTAAAATAAAATAGGAAAACTTTTTAAAAATCAGTTTTTGTGAGTTTTGACCTTGAAAATCAAATTTGCGGGTATTTTCACCATCATATTCGTGATCAGCGAGTCAAAATATATGGTTACACAAAATTCCAAATTAATCGGCGGTATGGACTTTTCGGAATTACACCCCTCGGCCTCGCAAAAGTAATAATTTAAAAAATTCGTTTTCTCGAAAAATATTGAAATACGTTAAAAATCCTTGTAAAGGAAGTCTTATAATATTAAAATAAAGGAGTGTGCCAAATTTCAGCTCGAAATTCGGTTTCCGCTTTTCGGAAGTACAACCGAAATATCCAACGGGGACGGATTTTCCGGTGAATGATTTCTCTGAGGGACGAATTTTCCAGAGATGCATTTTCCGGGATGAATTTTCCGAGGACGAATCTTCCTGTTACCATTCCACACATATCACTGAGGCGCTCAGCACCCGCCCTACGATTCCATACACATCGCAATTTCACATACCCCACGATTCCACACACATCACCATGCTTTGCAATCACCCCACGATTTCCACTCACATCACTGAAGTGCTCAGCACCCACGCCACTATTCCACACACATACACTGAAATTTATAGTGCAATCAAAACGAAAAATTTCCAATTTTTCAAAGTGAAAAATATATTCGAACAAAGTATTCTTCGTTCCTTTTTAATAATACTTATATAAAATGCTCAATGCATAAGGGGCGAATTTCCCAAGGGAGAATTTTCCGGGGGGTGAATTTTTTCGGGGCGAATTTTCCTTAGATGGAGTGAAGAGTGTTAATGTTTTAATAATAAACGACAAGCACATGAGCATAAAACACATGACTATAAAGCACATGAGCATAAAATACATGACCAATAAAGCACATGAATATAAAAAAGAATATATTTTTCCCATGTCACAATCTATTTGTAAGAAATTGATTTATGAATTAACAAGAAATTCGAATTTTGCTGTTTTTTTTTGCCATTGAATCCTATTGACCAATCATAGCCTCCCCATTCGATGCTCGCTAGTGACTATGGTTTTTGGTCGATATAATTAAACTGATCACCACTCAACGTTTTAATCATACCACCAATATCCACCAAACAATTCTCTTTCGATTGGGATTTACTAGCATACAATTGGTTGGGTAATAACCATTTCGACCGGCTAAATCTAGCCGACTGATCGGAAATAGTTTTTTCAAGTTATTCAATAATCTATTGACTACTCAACGATAAAATTTGCATATTCATGATCACCGAACGATTCTACATCGATTTAGCACTTGACCTAATCGATTCCATGAAAAATAAAAAATGTTCGGCCAACTTGCACCCAGATTTTATTTATTTAATTATAAAATAACTAGTGACTACTAAACATATTAATTGCGGTACTGATAACCACTGAACGAACACCGAAAGATATGATTACTAAAAAATTAGAAAAGTTCAAGTTGCCCGGCTAAATTTATGGAGCCTGCCTGGTGAGTATATACATATTGGGTGCGTTTGAGCGCTGTTTGCACAATTCGGACCGCGGCCTAACATAAGCGGCCTCCTTGCCGTCTACCAAATTCAACCGTCGTTTCAAGACCTGTATGTAAGACCGCGGATGGAGGTCTTCGGTACTAATTACGAAGAGTGCACGTGCTGAAGGCTTGGATGATGGAGATGAACTTGATGATGGTTCGAGATTCATAATTTCTTAAGGAATGGAATTATGAGTGGAAAAAAATAATAAAAAATATAGTTTAAAAAAACTAAAAAAACACGCTTTTAAAAAATATCGAACTAAAAAGTTTAAAATAATTTTAAAAATAAAATTATGACAATAGTACATAAAAAATACTAGTATAATTGAGGGAAAAGCGTGGGGCGCTTTGTGCTATAATTATCGTATATCAAGCGCCCCACGCTTTTCCCTCAATTATACTAGTATTTTTTATGTACTATTGTCATAATTTTATTTTTAAAATTATTTTAAACTTTTTAGTTCGATATTTTTTAAAAGCGTGTTTTTTTAGTTTTTTTAAACTATATTTATTTTTAACTTTTTAGTTCAACATTCTTTAAAACCGTTGCTTAACCCTTGGCTGGAGCTGAGTCATGATGCCTTCTTATATATACGGCCAACGACGCCGACATTTAGTGTGAGGAGGTCTAGTACTATAGATTTCTGCGGAGTGGACTCTTCCGTAGTCGACTATAGCGAGTTGCCACTAGCGACTTGAGCGCAGAACGTAGATGCGCAGAAAGTTTTGGTCCGCCACATTGGATCCGCCATTTTGCATTTTGAATTTTTGAGGGCAGAATCGTAATCAGCGACCTCGGAAACCCCTGAGTACTAAATATCAAGCAATTCGAATGAACTTTTGCATTTTTGGTCCGCCATATTAGATCCGCCATTTTGAATTTGAAAATTTTGAGGATGGAATCGTAATCAACGACCCCGAAAACCCCCGAGTACCAAAGATCATGCGGTTTGAATGAATTTTTGCATTTTTGGCCGCCATATTGCATCCGCCATTTTGAATTTTGGAATTTTGAGGGTGGAATCGTAATCAGCGACCCCGGAAACCCCCGGGTGCCAAATATCAAGCGATTAAATGAATTTTTGCATTTTTGGTCCGCCATATTGGATCCGCCATTTTGAATTTAAAAATTTTGAGGGTGGAATCGTAATCAGCGACCCCGAAAACCCCCGAGTACCAAATATCATGCGGTTTGAATGAATTTTTGCATTTTCGGTACGCCATATTGGATCCGCCATTTTGAATTTTGAAATTTTGAGGGTGGAATCGTAATCAGCGGCCCCGAAAACCCCCGAGTACCAAATTTCAAGTCGATTGGACTAAAAGAAATAAAAGAAAAAAGAAACAAAGGGTTAAAAAAAGGAGAGTTACAGACAAACTGACAAACTGACAGACAAACAAACAAACATACAAGTGAAGCTAATATAAAGCGTGTAATAATATAAAGCGTGTAAAAAATATAATTCAGGATTGACAACTAATAATTATTGGTTTACACGTGGTAAAAAATAAGAAAAAAATAGAAAGTATGGATATCACAAGCTGTGAATTTTTGGAGACATGTAAAAATATATCTAGAAAAATGGTGAACTTTTTCAAAAAAATCAAAAAGGTCCAAGATTGAAAAAAAAATTCTTTTTTGGATTACAACTAAATAAACATATGAAGTCGACTTTTGATCATTTTTTTGTATTTTTTTAATGAAACTACAATTCAAGTCGAAAAAAATGACCTACTATTTTATTTTGATATCTCTGTTGTTGAAAAAGCTATGAGCAAAAAAATTTTGTGGGAAATTTTGAAAAACTCATTATTTTTAAACAGGTTGAGATAAAAATCTAAAAAAAAATCCTAAAATCACCTTTCAGTAGTAACTTACAAAAAATGAAAAAAATTGGACAAAATCAAAAATGATCGGGGTCACACATTACCGACAAAAAGTTTCCGGACAAAATTACGAAAATATCTCGGAGCCATTTTTTATGCAATTTCGCCGACAGTATACATATTCAAATTTAGTGAACGGCATTTCAAAAGAGATGAAATCAGATTTACTTCGCTTTTTTGGGAAATTTTCTACTATATTTTTTACATCCTGTACATTACTTTGAACATGAATGTTTTTCGCCTTTTTATTTTACCTCTACAGTTGGACTGCGTTTTCAGGCGGAATTTTTTTAATGAGTTCGTCCAAATAAAATCTCAAAAAGGGCAGCTTAAGCTTCAATATCGTGTTTTAAAAAGTTTTGTGCGATTTTTTTTCGCATAGTTATTCCGTTTTTGACGACAAAAGACCGAATTTAGAAAATAGCGTGTAACACAAGAACTAGTGGGTTTGAAAGAAAATCTCAAGAAAGTAAAAAGTTGCGTTCGTTTTTGTTGATTTCACAAGAATTTTTTCAGAATTTTTTTTCGAATACTTTTTTGCAGCCATTTTTGGTCAAAACTCTGACTAATTGATTGTCATACCTTCAGAACTCATTAGTTCTCTTGTGATAAAATACCAAGAGGTAAAAAAGTTTTACTTTTTAGTTTTGAACGCATTACAATTTTTTCATATATTTAAAATTTTTTTTTCTTTTACTAACAAAATTAAAAGGTGAAAAAAAGTTTTCGAAAAAAAATCTGAAAAAATTCCACCGTGTTCGGAATGGAAAAACACAACTTTTTCCCCTATTGGCATTTTATCAAATACCTCATAGATTTTGACTTACAGCAATCAGTTTATTAGAGTTTTGATGGAACATGGTTGAAAAAAAATTTCGAAAAAAAATTTTCAAAATATTCAAGTCAACGGGAACGGACACAGTTTTTAACTTTCTTGAGGTTTTCTTTTAAACCTAATAGTTCTCGTGTTGCGCGGCATATTCTAAATTCGGTCTTTTTTCGCTAAAAACGGAATAACTATGTGAAAAAAAATCGCACAAAACTTTTTAAAAAAACAAAATTGAAGTTTGAGCTACCTTTCTTGAGATTTTGGTTGGAGGAATTCACTTAAAAAATTCCTTCTGAAAACGCAGTCCAACAGTAGAGGTAAAATAAAAAAAATAAAAATGTTCATGTTCTAAATAACGTACTGGATGTAGAAATTATCATAGAGAATTTCCAAAAAAAGTGAAACGAAGCGGAATTCTTCGCCTTTGAAATGCTGTTCACTAAATTCATTTACGTATACTGCCGGCGAAATGGCATCAAAAATGACTCCGAGACATTTTCGTAATTTTGTCCGGAAACTTTTTGTCAGTAGTGTACATTAGAGTGGTCCTTATTTTGGGTGTTTTTGAAATTTCTTGCGGAAAAGGCGGCAAAAGTTTGCACATAAATAATAAAAAAAGTATGCAAAACTTGGAATCTGTAGGTCAACTCGAAGTACAGCCTCCAAGGCAGCGAATTTTCCCATTTAATTTTAATGTCAATTTGAGCTCAATGCAGAATTTTTTTTCCTGCGCCTTAATAGTGCTTCAAAAAATCTGAAATTTGGCATACGTTTTCCCCATAGTCATAGGTTTTCACAAAAAATTAAGCGATTTTAAGTTGTAAAAGTCTCAGTCTCATTAGCACGTCAAAGTTGTGTTTCAACATCGAAAATCAACATTTAACGAAATAATTCGATTAATAAAGTATTTAAAATAATTAGATATACTCACATTCATTTTCAAGAATGATTTCAATCATATAACCATAAAATTAAGTATATCACAGACCGGTTGCAGTAAATATCACCAGAAGTATTTTTAATCCGTCAATTGCATTATTATCGATATTCACTTTAATCACACAATGATAGTACAATTTGTGTTCATATTTTCAGAAATCCCTTAGGCTGATACATCTTTTTTCTAGTATAATAAAACGGCCGTACTACGTAAATGGCCTAAGTTGGATGCTGTAGTATTAGATCGGATCGCTTTACAGAACTAGAAAATCCACGATGAGAAAATACTTAGAAAATGACATTTGTTTGGGATACTCCTCTTTCACCCTCCAATTCTGGTATACCTCGATAAATTTTTATGGCTGTCATCACTTATGACAACGGTTAACCGTTTTGTTATTTTGCAGTTTGTTATATTTGGAATGATTTCCTGTCCCAATGAAAACCCTCTGCTTTCCATTCAATTTCTTTGAATACCTCTTAGAAATATCCACTTTTTTAAACGCATCTGCGTTTGGAGCGGTGTCATCGAATTGAAGATTTATTTAATATGAACGATAATGAGCGTTAATACCCAGCGCTGTAGCAAATGTAGAAATTAAAAATACGGTGTTTCGGTAACTAATTTTGAATGAATCTAATGTTGCCACTAATTCGTCGCTCAAAACGTTCGTCTGCCCACGTATTCGTTTCGGGGTTCATAATCGAGCTTTTGATGATGAAAATGTTGAATACATTGAATGAATCTGCCATTCCGGCCGGTGCTCGATAATTTACGAATCTACTATTTCGATCGAGTTGCACGGGATGAATCAACATATATAGGGGAACATGGGGCAAAATGAACATTTAAGGATTCAAAGCAGATTTATCGATGAGCACACGGTCTTTCAACTTTATTTGAGTCCCAAAATCGATTCCCATTCCTTGTTTTTCGAATTTTGCAAAAAAAGTTTTTCGGGGCAAAATGAACACAGCCTCTGAGAGGCATAAAAAATTAAAAAAAGACATTTTTCGCAATACAGACATTGGAAGCGACTGCTTCCGAATGGAATGCGAGCTCTGTAATATGAGTAAAAAAATGGAACCCCCTTGGCCCCATTTCTTGGATGTACGAGAAGAAAAAATGGGGTGAAGTCTCAGATCGCTTCTGGACCAATTTTTTGTGGCATGCAAAAAATGAACTTTAAGTTCACTGCGCCGGTAAATAAACGATGTTTGAACTATATATAGTTCCTAAAATAGATTCCTGTTCCCTGTTTCTCGAATTTAGAAAAAAAAGATTTTTGGGGCAAAATGAACACAGCCTCTGAGAGGCATCAAAAATTAAAAAATGATATTTTTCTCAAGACGAAATGCCGTGCAAAAAATTCTGAGAAAAAACGAATACGACAAAATTCAATCGAGTCAACATAACATTGTAAATACTTCGCTCACCTCCATTATGCATCATGTCAATGCACTGTACTAACTTGTCCATTTTGAAATTAGCAGTAAACTACATTTCAAGTATTTCCGGCTTGTCAATGTAATTATCTTTCAATTTAACATTATTCGTTCCGTCAATATGGTATCTTTTTCCTCCATAGCTTTATTTATAGAAATTTCTGTTCTGGCCACTCTGGGAGAAACTCGTTGAAGACTTTGCTGAACAAAACCTGAAAGATATCAAAGAAAAATAAGGGGGCGAACATGACAGGAAATCGAGAAGCCCAAAACCGTTTACTCGCTCAACGAGAACTTTTATAGTCAAATTCTCTATCCTCCGCACAAGCAAAATTATTCCTATGAAGTTACCCTCAACCCGTTGTAAAAGTTTTACCCTCCTTCATAAAATTCTTAGATATGTCAAACCGCAAAAACCAGGTTCAAAAGCGACAACGCACCTCGGTAAGGGATAATTTCCGTTACCGTCGAAAAATTCAACAAGAAACATTGAAGAAAACATGCCTCCTAAATTCCTAAGCTCGCTATAAGAATTTTCCCGAGCCACCTGAAATTTCTAAGCCCGCTTAGAGAATTTTGCCCTTCTTGATGAAATCCTCCATTGTGTCCAACAATAAAAATTAAGTGAAAAAGAAAAAAAACTTACCTCGGTAAGGGATAATTTCCCTTACTATTGAAGAATTTATCAAAAAACATTGAGGAGAAATGACAGGCGCCGATCGAGTCGAAAGGATTTTACCTCAAAACAGGAAATCGTCGAGCCACGATACAAGTAAAACTTTTTTCGACACAGAAAGTCAAGAGTCTCATATTGTCGAGGCATTCTTCTCTGACCATTTCATTAGCGTCGATACTCCGCAAATGTCTCCGAAAACGAAAAATGGTCCGAACCCACAACCAGCCAAAACGTCAACATTCGCGCGCACAAACTTTAAAAACTTTTGAAGCTGCCGCGCGCGCGAGTTTGGGCCGACGACGGCCCAAACTCGGCGGCGTTTTAGACCACGACGCTGTGGTAAATTGTAGCGGCGAGATTGAGAACTAACTTTCTGTGAGTCGCCACAACGCGCCAATAATAGCCTCTGCACACCGCACGCGATGAGCGATGAGCGATGAGCGATAGCCAATGAGACCTCTGCTTTTCCGAACGTCACATCCGCCGCGAGCTCCCTCGCGACGTCGCTCACGGAGTTGACCAAGTTTCAACTTTTTCACCGCTTGACGCTCGCGACGAGCGACGGCGCGTTCTGCAGTCGACATTTTTAAGCCAGTATAATCGTTCTGTCTCTATCCAACACATGGAGAATGAAAAAGTACAATGAAAGGATGAGTTTTCGAACGCGCCTGTATAGTTGTTGACAGTTGTGTTTGGTGCTGGTGAAAAAACTGACTTGTGTAAAAATTTTGAGGTTGTTCATTGCAAAGACCTTAAAATAAAGTTTAAAAAATTCAGCATGTCATTTTTATTTTCTTTTATTGATTTACACTGTAACGAGATGTTTTCCATGAAATGGTCCAACCTGTCCCTTCTCGACTCACCTGGCCCGCTAACCGGGTGGAGGCGCATCGGCGAAGCTGGGCTGGGCGCCAGGCACTAAAGTGCCGCCGGGAATACCGACTTTTGTTTCGCCCAACCCCGCCGAATGCGCTCCCTCGAACCACCCGGAGCAGGTGACCGAGGACGGTCCGGCTACTCAGCTCCAACAGAGATACAAAATGGTAGAGGGGCTGGTCCCGGGGAAAAGTAGCAATTCGGGAGAGCAGGAATGAATAATAGCCGAAACGAGCTAAATACGATTAAACATTAGAATTTATTACGTATCCGTAATCACAGTTACAATCAGAGGGAAAAAGAGAATTTTCGGAAGCCAAATTAGGTCGATCACGCGTCGAAGTTCGGTTCAGTCGATAAAACCCAAAACGGAAGATTATGATAAATGCGTCCTGGCTTGGAGGCAACTTGACGACTTCGATTTTAACCAATAATAACAAAAGAATGGAATAATACTTGAAATTCCGGTACGGTCGGCAAAGAAATAATGGAATAATCGTGGCGAGGTAATCCAACAAGGATAGATCAGCCACGATGCGTCTTGGCGTGGAGGCAACTTGACGACTTCCATTTTACAAATTATAATAAAAGAAAGAAATGATACGCAAAATTTCGGTGAAACCGGTAAAGAAACGATGGGATAATCGGGGCGAGGTAGTCCATTACGGATAAATAGGCCACGGTGCGTCTTGGCGTGTAGGCAACTCGACGACTTCCACTCTACGAACTTATAATAAAATAAAGAAATAATACGCAAAATTTCGGCGAAACCGGCAAAAGAAAACAATGGAATAATCGTGGCGAGGTAGTCCATTACGGATAGATAAGCCATGATGCGTCTTGGCGTGTAGGCAACTCGACGACTCCCATTTTACAAAATATAATAAAATAAAGAAATAATTCGCAACATTTCGGCGAAACCGGCAAAAGAAAACAATGGAATAATCGTGGCGAGGTAGTCCATTACGGATAGATAAGCCACGATGCGTCTTGGCGTGTAGGCACTCGACGACTCCCATTTTACAAAATATAATAAAATAAAGAAATAATACGCAACATTTCGGCGAAACCGGCAAAAGAAAACAATGGAATAATCGTGGCGAGGTAGTCCATTACGGATAGATAAGCCACGATGCGTCTTGGCGTGTAGGCAACTCGACGACTCCCATTTTACAAAATATAATAAAAGAACGAGGTTCGGCAAGAAATAATTCACGAGATTCGCAAGTCGATACACAGTGAATATGTCTGTGGAATTTCAGTCGAAATATTATAAGTCGGGTAGGCAAGGAAAGAATAGTAAGACGAGAGAGCGTCCAAAAAAAAAATGTAAACACGCGGGAACCGAGCCGGCCTTGAGCGCGCGCTGAGAGAGAGAGCGAGCCAATGTAGCGTACGCGAAAACGCTAAACCAAACTAGGTAAAATATTACGACGTAATATTCGTCGTAATATCTTTGAAAAATTATAAAATGAAGTCCAATTAACGTAAAGAAAAAATTATAACGGAGTCGATTCGGATCGGGTTCGTTTTCTCCCCGTGATTCTCCATACTCTTATTAATTTTTCGGAAATGAACGCGAGGCTATCGCGAAAGAACAAGACCGTACGAACTCGAAAGACAAAATACAGGAACGATCCAAAGTTCCTGATCAAAAAGTTAAAACGCCAAATAAATTGAGAATCACGGGGTTACTGACGCTATGATGAAGGGAATAGAGGAACGAGCTCACCGAGAAACTCCCGGAATCCGCCACGATCCATATAGGTAATCCAAAAAGGGCAGTTACACGACACGACTCATCGCACCGGTTATCGATTGTAGACTAATGATCTCTCGCCTCGTTCGTAGGCAAGAGCTTCCAAATTCGCGTTATCCCCACCACTCATTGCCCCCCCCCCCCCCGCGAAGGTCCGCGCGCCCGTGTCCCAGCGCTTCACTGTTCTCTCTCTCCTACTCTCGCGATTCACACGGTACTTCGGAGATAGGGGTGGCTTCCCCCGCTACGATCCAACGAACGAAGGATCGATGTGTCCGATTGAATTTCTTATCTTGCGCGCTCGAGTACAGGGCCGCTCAAAATTAATTATTGTCCCTTGGTCACCTTCCTCTAGGGCCATTCGGCGTTCGTCTCCGGACAAGGGGGAGGCCTCCCTCATGAACCCAAGCGTCCCTGAGCCCACGGTGAACCCACTCTTAAACCACCAGGAAATTCAGCACCCTTGACGCGAAGACGAACCCGAACCCCATTAGACGAGGCGCCGATTTACTCGAACCGCGGCTTCCAAGGAGACAATGACGGGCGTTGCAACTCTAGGTTGCTACGGTGAGAGAACTTGCGGGCGGCTGCTGACATTGAGCCTTATTCCAGCGCAAGTTCTCGGCGCCCACTATCCAGACGACGATGAGTGAGTCTGGAACGAAAAGAAGAGAAAAGGCCGCACTCGAGCATGCGATTTTACTAAGTCGTTTAGGTATTATTGGCGGGAACACGGTTGCGCTTCCCCCCGCGTGACGAACGGGTGTGGGACGGTTAAAGGAGGCCTTCTAAATTAGACGAGCTCCAAACCGAGATCGGTCTCTCTCTCCTGCTCCCAAACTCGGAGGGTTGAATTTAAAATCGGAGATATAGTTCGAGGTACGCGATTTCTTGCCGAGCCTCAAAGGAAATACACGTAGGAAGGTCTTAGAAGGCAACTTAACGCGATACTTATACTAGATTCTTAACATTACGTGAGTCCACGATTGAGTCGGTCCCGCGAGTCGGCGTGCGGCGGTCAAACAGGACCGTAAATCCGGTCCACTGGTCGACACGGCTGCGTATGAGTGGCGTGGCTCTAAATGTCACGTCACAACACATATATTTTAGCAATTTTTTAGCACTTCACCATCTGTTTACCACGTAACCTCACTTTCAATGTCTTGTGTACTGTTGCGATGCTTGTCGCTTGCGTCGCTCGTCGCTCGTCGCTCGCGGTGTGAACATAGGAAAATAAATTTTCACGAACGCGTCGCTCATCGCTCATCGCTCATCGCTCATCGCGTGCGGTGTGCAGAGGCTCTAACAGCGCCCTCTACTCCGTCGCTTACCAACGAACGTGCCTACGTTTGTAATTTTGTTAATTTTTATCAACAATTCACTGGCATCAAAGTCATTAAGTTTACTGATTGTTTTCTTTTGTCTTCGTGTAATTTTCGGAAAATAATGTAAGTGTACTATTATCATTTTGATTCCTTCGCCAATTCTTCGCGTTTCTATTAATTTTTACTCTTATTCGGAATGGAGTAAATTTTATTCCAATATTTGAAAAAGATGGCGGGGTACTAAAGATTCGGCTCTATCAAAAGTTTTCGTCTCCTGTTTCATGGTGTGTATAGTTTTTTTATGCAAAAATATCTAGAGACGCGGCAGCGTCTTGACGCCAAGTATAAAAAACATAGTTTTTAAACGACAAAGGCAAGACGTGCAGTGTATCTTTACTCGAGATTGGGCGATTTCCCCTCATTTTTGAACTTTACATCGTCGCCATTGGAAGAACGTTCGACTTATCAAAAAATGAAACTTCCGCAATATAATGCGGTCAATGCCCTTCCGATGGTAAAATTTTTTTTTTGCTGCGACCCGCGGAAATACGCGAACTGGGAACCGTGCCGAACGGTGTTGCGAATTCATTTCGGAAATTTTCTTCCACAATATATATATGTCTACTTTCCGATCCCCCTCCATGTGAGCAGCATCTCTCCCTACCCGCAATACAGTACAATACGTCGTAGCATTAAATAGACACATATACTATTCAAACCCGGGCTAGGGGGGTCGCAGGGGGGCGAAGCCCCCCGCGGGGGTCCGGGGTGGGGCCTCCGGCGGGGGGGGGGGCGGAGCCTCCCGGAGGGTTCGGGGGCGGAGCCCCCCGAGGGAGGCAAGTACAACTTTTTAATTTTTTAAATTAAACACACATACACACAACACAAAAACACAGATCCACAAGACAGGCACACAAACACGGGAAAAGCCACATTGGCATAAAAAACATACAAATGCATAGGCACAAATACAGACACAGATACATACACTCAAATACAGACCTACTCAATTAAACACAAATACAGACGCACTCACACACGTACACAGGTACAGGCTCACAGCTACAGATACTCGCAGACGGATGCAGAAACGGCCACACGCACTCTCTCTCTCTCTCTCTCTCTCTCTCTCTCTCTCTCTCTCCCTCCCTCTCTCTCTCGCTACAGACACACACAGCTACAGACGCACTCGCACTCTCGCTCTCTCTCTCTCTCGCTACACATAGCTACAGACGCACTCGCACTCTTGTTCTCTCTCTCTCTCGCTCTCTCTCGCGCATACACTCAAATACAGACCTAGTCAATTCGACACAAATACAGACACACTCACACACGTACACAGGTGAGCCTCACAGCTACAGAGTGTATGAGAGAGCGAAAGAGAGAGAGAGAGAGAGAGAGAGAGAGAGAGAGAGAGAGAGAGAGAGAGAGAGAGAGAGAGAGAGAGAGAGAGAGAGAGAGAGAGAGAGAGAGAGAGGGAGGAGGGGGGGGGGAGGGGGGGAGGGAGAGAGGGGGAGAGAGGGGGGGAGAGAGAGAGAGAGAGAGAGAGAGATTGATATTTTATTTTGCCTTAGTTTGACTATGAGGCAATATGATGTACAAAATTTCGAACCATAATTTATAATCTAAAATTAATTAAGTTTAATACCAATAACAGCTTAAATAGCGCCTTAATAAACTAAAGAAAGTATTCATGACAGAGTTTGATGACAAAATGTAGCATAATTTCTGTTCGCTTGCGGCGTGAGGTAATACAGTTAGAATCCGTGGTATGACAAAAAGTAGCTGCTTGTGTACGCTCAGTGCAGAACAATTTTACTGTTTCGCCGCAATGTAATGGAATAGTGTAGAGCAGGACAACGCAGTACTAATAGTAATAGTAATAGTAACAGTAATATTTAGCTAATTCGCTTAATAACAGTATTTGTCTAATACCGATGATAAAGATACTATAAGAATAGTAATAATAATAGGAGGATCTTAACATCATATAGAGCTGTGGTCGAGCAACTAACACGTCATGTGCTCTCCAGCCTTTCAGTTTCTAATAGATGCGCGTGAAGTTTGAGTTTGAAAGCGCCCAGGCTCAAGGCCGAGGTGATGTTTTCCGGTAGTGAATGCCAGAAACATCACGACGAAATGCGAAAAGAGTCTCGAAAAGTTGCCATACGGTGTTGTGGTATGGCAAAGGTTCATGAGCGAGGTCTCAACTGTCTACTGACCAAATTCGCTGTTCTTGTGAAGAGCTCGTCAATGTAGCTCGGGGCCTGCCCATTTATGACTTTGTACACCGCTATCCCCTGAAAATATTTTCTTCGGTTTTTAACTGAGAGCCACCCTAGCTGAAGACGGTACGGGGTAATATGCTCATCCCTTTTTAAATTGAATATGAAGCGTATGCACGTGTTGACTAGCCGTTGCAATTTTATGTCCAATTCTTCAGACAAATTATTATAAACCAAGCAGCAATAGTCCAAATATGGAAAAATGAGTGCGGCAATCAGTTTTATTCTAAGTTCAATGGAAAGGGAGCTTCGAAAAAATTTCAATCGATGAAGTGCCAAGTATACGCGTCGCGAAATGAATAGAACATGCTTGGTCCATGATAAATTTGCCGATAGCATTACTCCAAGATTACGGGCCTCTGGCACATACGGCAATGCAATACCACTAATCCTTATAGCCGGGAGTGCATTTAAGTCAATAGTCAGGACTCGGCATTGCTCCCTATGATCATTACCTTGGACTTCGCGACGTTCAACTCGAGCCCATTATCGACCGAAAAATCAAAGATAGCATTAAGTTCCTCTCCCATTTCAACCAGAGCATTATTCAGATCATGAGGCTCGCACGAGAAATATATTTGAGTGTCATCCGCAAAAAACCATGTATTCAGAGTACCGTAAAACTCTCCCTATATCATTGATGAATAATGAGAACAGTATTGGTCCTAAAACTGAGCCCTGAGGTACACCTCTGGATGTACTCAGCCATCTTGAAACATTTCCGTGGTCATCTACCACCGCTTGCGATCTACCGCTTAAATACGAGTACATGAACTGTAACGCATCATCATCAAATCCGACTTTCTTGAGTTTAGCCAACAATTTATCGTGTGGAACTGTATCGAATGTCTTAGAAAAATCAAATAGCACTAGAATTGTTACCAATCCTGAGTCTAGTGCAGCACGTACATCATCACAAATGCGAATCAAGGCGGTTTGAGTACTGTATCTACACCTGTAGGCTGATTGTCTTTGGTCAAGCAAGCCTAAGCGTTCAAGAAACAGCATAATCTGCTCCTTTAAGATGCGCTCAAATATCTTCGAGAGCGTCGACAGATTAGCAATGGGGCGCGTATCCGAAGGTGAATCAGGGATCTTACATTGAGGTGTGGCCTAATGAACGCGCGCTTCTAGATAGAAGGAAAATGCTTGTGGACGATAGCAGAGTTGTAAATAAGCCTAAGGTATTTCAGTAAACTCGGAAGGGCATTAACAACAGCGAAATCTGAGCTTCCGTCCGGCCCCATCATCAAGGAAGAGGAAGTTAGGGCGTTGATTTGTTTAATAATTGCTTCTTCGTACACTTCGTTGAACGAAAATATATGCTCACCACGCGGTAGAGAAGACATTGCATCAAAGAGCTCATTTCTCGAGAGTATTCGGGCAGAACTAGAAATCGCACAATAGTGCGAATTCAGGCAATCAGGGTCGAAAAAATTCAGAGGCGATCCCTCAGCAGATTTGACTAGCCCTAAGCGTCTAAGTTCCTTCCATAGTGTTGCCGGGTCGTGCAGAATGCCTAATTTATTCATATAATAATCGGGTTTTGCTTTTTTAATATCTTCCGTTAGTTTGTCACGAAAGTGCCTATATTCTGCGTAGCCTAACAGGCTGTTCGCACGTTTTGAGAGAGAGAGAGAGAGAGAGAGAGAGAGAGAGAAATATGATATGGTATGATATTTATTTTATGCCCTAGTTAATAACTTTGGGGCAAAATATTACAATATATTACAGCTTCACTATACTAATAATAAAGTTTTACAGCATATTACGATTGCAAATAATAACAACTAATCAACTTAATTTCGATCAAGCTGCTGCATTACAAAATAATATGATAGCAAACATTTCGCTTTCTGGTGAATATCACAATACAATAATATGAAAAATTCAATACGCGTATTTAATAAGGCAATGTGGCGGAACGAGTTCACAAAAACACGTTCAACCATGAGATAGACTAAGGATTATGTTGAATAATTTTTATAAGCGTGTACAGCTTGATAACTATATGGTTTAAATTAACTAAGCAATACATAATAGATCAGTAATGATGAATTTATAGTAATAATCATAGATCTGTGGACAGATATCTGAAATGCACCGATGAATTTTCTCACGTTGCATACTAGTTGAAAAATATAAGCGTGTTCAGCTTGATAACTATTTGTTTTAAATTAACTAAACAATACATAATAGATCAGTAATAATGAATTTATAGTAATAATCATAGATCCGTGGACAGATATCTGAAATGCATCGATGAATTTTCTCACGTTGCCTACTAGTAGATTAGCTAGTAGACAGTAGGTATTCGACTAATTTAGACTTAAATATATTCAGAGATGAAGCAGCAGTGATTTCTGACGGAAGTGAGTGCCAGAAATAACAGGCAGAGACCTGGAAAGAGTTTCGATAAGTTTTAGTGCGGTGAGGTCGAATCATAAAGACGGTAGGCGGAAGTCTCGAGGATCTCCGGAAGTTTTCGCTTTCACTTGAAAAAAGTTCACTTATGAAATCTGGCACAGACCCGTGTAAGATTTTATAAACTAAGATTCCCTGAAAATATCGTCTACGATCTCGTACTGACAACCATCTCAGTCGACGACGATGCGGTGAGATATGTTCATCGCGCCTGAGGTCAAAGATGAAACGGATACATGAATTCATGAGTCGCTGGAGCCTAGAATCAAGTTCAAACGTAAGGTGGTGGTAGACAAGGCAGCAGTAATCCAGAATTGAAAATATAAGCGTTATTATAAGCTTGATTCTTAATTCGAGAGATAGTGAATGACGATGAAACTTCAACGTGTATAGTGCAGCGTATACTTTACGTGATACAGCTGAGACTTGACTATTCCAACTGAGATTCGACGATATGATGACTCCGAGATTCCGAGCTTCGCACACGAAAGGCAAGGGAATGCTGTTAATAGATATGTGCGGTAAGTCGTTTAGATTTAGATGACGGACTCGGGCATTGCTTCCCATTACGAGAATTTCAGATTTCGCAATATTCAGAGATAGGCCATTAATTGAAGCAAACTGAAAAATTGCATTAACATCATTACTCAACATGTCAAGGGCTTGGTTTAATTCATGTGGTTTACAGCTCATATAAATTTGGGTATCATCCGCGAAAATCATATGATTTGTAAATCGTAGACCTTCGGCGATATCATTAATAAAAATAGAAAAAAATAATGGGCCAAGGACCGATCCTTGGGGTACTCCCATTGTGGTTGGTAACCAGGACGAATAATTGCCCATGGTATCAACTACAGCCTGAGATCGGTCTTCCAAATATGGGTGTGTCCAGTTTGACGCCGAGTGTACGAACCCAATCGATTTAAGTTTGCCTAGGAGCAACTTATGGGAAACGGTGTCGAAGGCCTTGCTAAAATCGAACAACACTAGGATCACCAATTCAGAGCGGTCGATTGCTAGACGAACATCGTCACAGATTCTAAGGAGAGCTGTCTGGGTGCTATGGCCACTACGATAAGCTGACTGTCTCACATCTAAGATGCCATTTGACGCAAGAAATTTATCAACTTGAGGTTTGACGGCACGTTCAAAAAGCTTAGAAGATTCACAAAGATTAGCAATCGGCCTAGTATCCGAAGGCAAGGTGGGGAGTTTACATTTTAGAAGGGGACGAATAAATGCTCGCTTCCAGGCAGACGGAAAATAGCCATTTGAGATGGATAAATTGAAAATACGAGTGAGGTGAGGAACGAGACACTCAGTCGCTTTGTAGATTGCAAAGGCTGAAATACTAACAGGACCCGCAGTTGGTGATGAGCTCGACATAGAAAGTAACAATTTACGTACTAATTCAGGTGAAATTTCCGAGAATGAGAACGTTGGTTCACCTTGAATACATAAAGAAAGATAATCGACGATTTCTTGGTGACTGGTCGTAGTGGCAGAACTGGAGATGGATGCATAGTGCTGGTTTAAGCTATCAGCTGAGAAGAAATGAAGAGGAGAGTGATCAGGTTGTTTAATAAGCCCCATTGTCGCGAGCTGTTTCCATAACTTGGTTGGATCAGTGATGGTATTAAGTTTGGATAGTAAATAATTTTGCTTAGTTTGTTTAATGCCATTTGTAAGTTTATTACGAAAATTTCTATATTCAGCTAAACCTAGGAGACAATTGGACCGTTTAGCTCTTTTGTAAAGCGAGCCACATTCCCTGATCCTAGTACGCAGTTCGTCAGTCAACCAAGGTGCGGGTGGCCTAGAGACGTTGAATTTTTTAAAAGGTGCATGATGGTTCATAGCGTTGATAACTGCGTTAGAAGAGAGATCCACCAATCGATCAATTTCAGACTTTGACTCACTTGCGACTGAAGTTGAGATTACGACATTGCGTGGTAGAAGAGACTCGACGGTATTTAGATATTGTGAATCTTTAAAGTGTGTCAGAGAACGACGCGATACGCAACGAGAACTTAACGAAACCGTGTCGAACCTGAAAGACAGAGCAAGTAGATCGTGGCCATTTATGAAGGGTGAGTCTGATTTGGAATAGGACGCAACTTTGTCTTCAGAATCAGTGATGATGACATTAATCCAAGAGTCAGAGGTGTTTGTATGAAAAAGAGAGAGAGAGAGAGAGAGAGAGAGAGAGAGAGAGAGAGAGAGAGAGAGAGAGAGAGAGAGAGAGAGAGAGAGAGGGGGGGGGAGGGAGGGAGGGAGAGAGAGGGACAGAGGGAGAGGGAGAGAGAGAGAGGGGGGGGGAGGGAGGGAGGGAGGGAGAGAGAGGGACAGAGGGAGAGGGAGAGAGAGAGACGGAGAGAGACGGAGACGGAGAGACAGAAAGTCAGAGAGACAGAGAGATAGAGAGTCAGAGAGACAGAGAGAGCGAGAGTTTAGGGTTGTTTGGGTTTGTTTGGGTTCGAACCCAAATTGGATTATGACGAAATTCAATTTGAAACTCGATAATTTTTGAGTATATTACGCTTTTAAATACGAATAGTTTTGATGTTTCGGTAATATTTGAATCCCTAGAAAAAACTTTTAAAAAGTAAAAAAAGAACGCCAAGTATTAAAAAGTCGCGACCTTATTTATAAAATGACTACTCTATACTGTTATTATCACGTTAAAATAAAAACTATGCTTTTATTCACGACTTTTATTTCTTTTTTGTTACATACAAGAAGTTCCTTCACCTCGGAACAAAACTACGCAAATAATGTTGTCCTTTATTTCCAAAAAGAAATGAAATCATTTTCATCAAGCCAAGTACAGCGAATGATTTACAAATTTCCGCAGGAAATTATGTGCCCTTTAACGGTGCCCGATAAAGGGTTTCGTCGCTTCAAGGGCTTCCGAAGAAAGGCCTAAAAATGTCAAGAAATTAGTATTATAATATGCTGAATGAATGAAACAAAAATTATATAGAAAAGCGCACGAATACACGTTCCTACACGTACGTACCACAAAAATTCACTGCAAAAACTATACAAAAACTTGGCGTGCATGGTTTTCAGAAATAAGCTCGGCGAAGGAAGGCCTCATCCATCTGTACCAGCAGCAAATTTAAGTATACTGGGATCCCGATATGAGAAACAGTAGCGGGACTCACTTCGTATCGCACTTGTAAATTCAGAACATTGTGCACACTTCGTCTTTCCGTTCCTGCGCACTAGACGAATGGCCGGATTGGACCGGGTGCTTCCCCGACGGAGCGGAGACCGATCGACATTTCATCAGAGTCCATTGTATTAGGATTCCAGTGTATCTAATTATTTTATCTATTGCTTCTATCCTTATATCACATCTGTTATCCATCCACCCATCCATTCGTTTGCTCGCCTGCTCCCTCCAACCTATTTGTTTGTCCCTCCAACCCAAGTATTCATTCATTCCATCCATCCGTCCGTTCGTATGTTGATTCATGCGTTTAACCGTCCCAACCGTATCCCATCTATTAGTTTTTCTGTCCACCCGTCCATCCTAGTCATCGGCTAATTCATTCGATCCCTCTATCTTATTCATTCTATTCGACTATGCATTGTTAACTATTCATCTCATCCATCTATATTCGCATGTTTTCAGTCACTTATTCAACTTATCTGTTTATGGGAGACTTTGTCCTTGGAGTGCCATATTTCAGGTGTTTACATTTTATTTTTTTTAAAGGAAACGAGTAAAGCTTTTTGAATGCGGTTTTTTTCTTGCTTTTATTCATGATATACAGAACGTTAAAAATTTAAAAAAAAAAAAAAAAAAAAAAAAACCAAAATGGCGGCCGTTGCAGCTCCGCGAAAACAGGTCCTCAAATCGCGGGAGGTAAACGGCTGACATCACTGCCCCCTCTTTGTTTATCTGAAACACAAATTCAAAGCATATTATCAATCTGTGACCCTTTGGTCATGGAATGACGGATGAGTTTTTCGTTTAGTACAAATTTCGGAAAATGGCGGCAATTAAAAAAAAAAATCGAATTTTCGCGTTTTTTTTCGCATAAAAAGATAAATAATAAATTCAAAAATGTATCTATCGAAAAAACGATCCGTCATTCCGTGAAGACATATTTTCTGAGTATGCTCTCCAAATTTCAGGTCGATATGTTAATTACAGCGGTCAGGAGAATGTCAGCCATTTTTAAAAACGTGTTTTCGAGAAAAACGCGTTTAAAGTTTTGTAATGTGTTTACACAAATGTGTTTATAATTACCGCTAATCGGCAATGCCTGGTCCATAGAGGCATCCCTCCTCTTCTTCTAGCTGCTCATGTTGAGCCGCTAACATCTCCCGCTGATCAATCCGGGCCTTTTTTGCTGCGTCGGTCACCTGCCTCTCCGCGAGCTCGATCCTTGCTTTGTCCCGTGAATGGACCCAGCTCTCGGCGAATGTGCCAATCCGGACACCCATGAGATCCATGGCAATTAACAATAATTCCTGACCTTCGTTGAAGATAATCACTGCTAATTCCGTGGCAATATTGACCACATCTGCGCCGGAATGAAGATGTTTGGGCGCACGCATCCAAATCATTTTATTAAGTGACTCATTACTGTTTTGAGTATGAGCACCCAAACATCTTTCGAGCAAATCGTCCGACGACAAGTCTTTGTAGATTGGCTCGATGGCCTTCAGAACAGTGTCACTAAGACGCTGAGACGGTCAGAGCGCGCTGACGGTGTCAACTTCAAACGCGTTTAAAATATCGTAAACGTTCGAAATCCGGGAAACGCTTCGACAGATTTATTTCTACTTACATGTAGATTAAGAATCCGTAATAAAAAAAAATTGATTTTTTGAAAATTTCAAGGACAAAGTCTCCCTTATGCTTCCTATCCAATTATCCATCTATCCCATAAATCCATCTCATCCATTTATTTTGTTTAGCTCTTTCTTAATAACGATTCTCTCATTCGATCTGGGAACGAATTCGGGGGCTTCTCTCATTATCGATGAGAGAACAAATATTTAATTATTAAATTAGTCTTCCCGAGCTTATTTCTGAAAACCATGCACGCCAAGTTTTTGTATAGTTTTTGCAGTGAATTTTTGTGGTACGTACGTGTAGGAACGTGTATTCGTGCGCTTTTCTATATAATTTTTGTTTCATTCATTCAGCATATTATAATACTAATTTCTTGACATTTTTAGGCCTTTCTTCGGAAGCCCTTGAAGCGACGAAACCCTTTATCGGGCACCGTTAAAGGGCACATAATTTCCTGCGGAAATTTGTAAATCATTCGCTGTACTTGGCTTGATGAAAATGATTTCATTTCTTTTTGGAAATAAAGGACAACATTATTTGCGTAGTTTTGTTCCGAGGTGAAGGAACTTCTTGTATGTAACAAAAAAGAAATAAAAGTCGTGAATAAAAGCATAGTTTTTATTTTAACGTGATAATAACAGTATAGAGTAGTCATTTTATAAATAAGGTCGCGACTTTTTAATACTTGGCGTTCTTTTTTTACTTTTTAAAAGTTTTTTCTAGGGATTCAAATATTACCGAAACATCAAAACTATTCGTATTTAAAAGCGTAATATACTCAAAAATTATCGAGTTTCAAATTGAATTTCGTCATAATCGGTGCAAAGGGAAAATGCGTGGCTCAGACTTGAAAGCAAAAAATTGAATCAGAAAAAAATTTGTCTTATTTTTAAGTTTTCTCAGTATTATTTTCCTTCTATAAATTTAAAAATTTCGAATAATCTTTTGTCAAAACATTTTTTGACGAGAACTTGACACCATGGTTCGAGTATGAGAGAAAAACGGATCGGCAGTCTTGGGATGAAGAAGCTATGGAAAATGCTATCCGAGCCGTCCTCAAAAACAGAAATGGAATATAAGTGCGCTTCAGAATCCTTTAACGTTCGACGGTGTGCTTTAAGGTAGTTCTGTAGTTTTGTTCAAATCTTAGGAACTGGCTGAAATTTAAGTATGGTGTAAAGAAAGTCTTCATGGACCGACTGACAAAATTTCAAATCGATCCACCGTTTAGTTTGCCAGATAATTGCTATTAAAAATGGGTCATTTTGTACGCGATGCCTATACCTAACACATGAATGGATAGCACTTTGTTCACATTTTTTATTACGGACGCTAAACGAATCGTAAGATTTTGAAATAAAACCACTCGTGTATGCAGTATTATTGTAGGATTAATTTAAAAAAAAATGGCAATTTTTGACCGTTTAGTTTCGGAGATATCGACTGATGAACTATATTAATTTTACTTGACGCGGAACGGAGACATAACCAGCTGTGACGAAATGGCATCGGTGTACGGTGCGGCGAACTGATGAGCGCGCGGTTGAGTCCGGGAATTTGAACCGTATTTTTTTTCTGGGATTAAACGAACACGGTGTTCGTTTTGCCCCATGTTTATATGCAATTCCGAATTTAATGTGTCCACTTTACCTCAAAACGCACCAGTTAAGGCTGTTTAGGGTGAAAATGTAGTTTGGACTCGAAAAATTTTTTTTATGATTTTCATAAAATTTCAGATTCGAGTCGTGTTCATTTTGCCCCGGAATTCAGTTTCATGGGGCAAAACGAACACGGTGATAGTTTTGCCCCATGTTCCCCTATATAAAAGAAAATTTGTCAGATCGTTTTTATTCAGAAAAAAAATTGTGATATTCATTTGTCAGTGGTGCAATGAGGTTTACATCCTTAAGGATAATTCATGAAATTGATACTTTACACGAGTTGTTTATTATAATTAATAGTTTTCATAGTGTTTTAATCTGTACAAATAAGCGTAACCTTTGTCGTTGGTCAAGCCGAGATAGCCACTGCCGGGTGAAAAATCTATATCCAGGGGATGGTACATTTTAGTTTGAAATGTTGGAAAGTTAGAGAAAACCGTGAACGTCGGTAAATGTAACATTTTAAATGCATTCTCTTTACATTTCGAAGCCATAGCTAATACTTCTGAAGTTGGATTGAACTTTAGTTTGCTTATCGGTGTAACGAGGTTCAAAATGATCTTCAAAGGTTTTGGACATTTTCGTTGCATAACGGTCTCGGCATCATAAATATTGACCACTCCTTGATTGCTGCCGGTTGCTATAAATTGTCCACTGGGCGAAAACGTCACTGCTGAACTCGCAATACATCCATCATCGGCAGCTCTGTGCACACAGCTTCGACTCTTCAAGTCCCATATGTACATTTCTTCGCCATCTGCTCGTCGATCGAATGAAATATAAATGCAATACTTCATTTTCATCTAGTTGTTTATCGATGATTTCGCAAATTAATTAATGACATGTAAACTTGAATTTACAGCGAATTTGATGCTGTATAATATTGGTCTTCAGAATTTTCGGCATCGTACCATTTCAACAGCGTGCGTGGAAAATTTTTTTCAGTTCATAAACTTTAGCTATTGAAAGAGTAGTTGGTTGGCTCATTAAAAAAACTGATTAGGAATATTGGACAATATAGCGGTCTATACATTGAAAATTAAGCTCGATTTTGTCAATTTTTTGAAAGCCCGAAATATATCACGAAAAGTGTGACGGTCCGGTATTCCACCTAAACGGACGATTCGCAAGAGGGAGAATATAGGTAGCGCAGTGGATAGTGCTCCCGACTCGGACTCCGAGGATTCCGAGATCGAGCTCATTCGGCTCACCTTTATTTTCTCTCATCGTCACTGAACCGTTCTTCACGCTTTCTGCCGTACCGACAGGCTCGACTATTACAAAAGCTGGGATAGATTTTAAATTCCCAGTATGCTGAGGGACGGTCTGAAAAACATGTGTACCGTGACTGGCTAATAACTGATTAGAGAGGGAGTTGAATTTCAAAAGGGTGCCAAACACTTAACCTCGAAAAGCTGCACCCAAGTTTACATTAATGATCATTTAATTTGCAACAATCTGTATAATGAAATAAATTGAAATACTATGAACTGAAAATTACCTCCATGAGTAACGAGTTTTTCGCTGTTTGGGCAAAACGCTAATGCGAGGCATCGTCTGTTCATTTTAAAGTTGGCCACAAGTTCTTTCGTCGAACTCGACAACAAATGTATCACGCCCCTTTTCCCAATCACTGCGATGAATTTTCCATCGGGAGAAATCTCAAATTTCTATAAGAAAGTAATGTACTCAACAGCGGATTTTTGGTAAATAAAAGAAAGGTTTATTTCGGATGCCAATAAATGATTCATCACCTGCATATTTGTAACACCATGGGGCATCGGTATTTTGTAAGTTTTACCACTCATTAGATCGTAAGCTTGACT